>JAVJIF010033794.1:0-230212 GCA_038442645.1 Agave tequilana
TTTTTCTTCCTTTTGTAATTTCCATGATATTAGGTTTTTTTTTTCTAACAGAAAAGTATCCTAGTGCTTTTACAGCGTATGTTCTTTTATATTGTTAGGAATTCACTTTCTCATTGATTTACAAAAGCATGATAGTTTAGAGTATTTGGAGTGTGTACTTGGAGTGTGTACTACATAAGTCACTGCTGCATATATGTTCTCTGTGGCTTGCTTCACTTGTACCTATTTTATCATGTCCTACTGATATAATCAGTAGTAAGTCTGTATGGTGCATCCATGGTATCTTACACCATTGCTCTGTGTGGTTGTGTGTTGTGTGTAGTGTGTGTGTGTTCAACCACAGGTCGCTCAAATGCATTAGTATGGATGGCCTCCACTAACTGTTTGATTGTTCTGAGAAATTTGCTGCTGGAGTGAAGTATTTTTCTCTCTGAACACATGCTTATCAAATATTTTTATAGTAAGTTTAAAGCTACTAAACCGTTCATTTGGGGGAAATGCTACCACTACAGCTTCACCTCTCTTTTCAGCAAATGATATATCCTCTATACTCCGAAGTACTACAATTACAAAGGAGTACATAAGAATTAAGTTCATCATTGAATGATAATGTGAGTTCCAAACGCGTATCACCAACATGCTTAAACGTCATTTTCTTATTCAAATCCCTTTCAGTTTTAAATTCCCCACTTTCAAGTCTTTCAAGAGTCTCATCAGCTTGTGCTTCTCAAAAATTATCACAACATTTGGTGAAGATCCAACAACATTGCAAATATTTACAATAACTGTGAACACCACATCCATTTTAAGATGATTTTTAGCAACAAGTATCAATGATAATTGTAGTTGGTGAGCAAAACAATGAACATAGAAAGGCTGATTTATTTTCATTCAAGATAAGAGCTTTAAATACATTGAATTGACCTCACATGTTACTTGCCCCCGTCATATTCTTATCCCCGCAATTTTGAGATGCTCAATTCATGTTTAGCAAACATAGCATCAATTGTTACTTTCAATGTCGTGACACTGGTGTCGTTGACATGCAAGATTCCTAGAAAGTGCTCGATAACATGATCACGTTTATCTACATAATACAAGATTTTAAGTTGATACATCTTGAGATTCATCAACCAAAATGGCAAAATATTCATCCCCAATCATTTATAATTGCATTTCTACTTTTTGATGCAGTGGAGCACATAAAATCCTTTTGGATATCAGGAAATGTCATTTTCTGATTTTCTGGAGTACTTTGTAAGGCCACTTTTTTGATCTCCTCGCATTTTCTTGCAAGGACTTGCAAAATCTCTACAAAGTTACCTCAGTTTCTATAATTTGAGGATTTATCATGTCCATAAAAGCTAATCATTGTCACAAAAGATATCAAATAGAATCAATAGATGCATTCAAACGAATCTTGTATTAAACTCGAGCAAGATCTGAGCACTTTGAAATTGCATTATTAATGTGTTACTCTTATCCTAGCAAGTTCTCACTCTTCTCGACAGCTAGATTGTGAAAGTTATTAGAGCCTCCAACATGAGCTTTCAATTTCACTCCTGCATGCTTTCAATTTCTAATCTTTCGACAGAAAATACATCTCAACTAGATTGTTCATTTAACTTTTGAAAGATAACAAAATAAGCTAAATGTTGCATCCTTGCTCACACTATACTATAATTAATTCTGATAGATGTCAAATCAAACTGGATTAAATCGTCGATACTTGTCAATAAATAGTGCTTGGGGGTAGTTCGCTTTTTCATACGACGTTGGAAAGGATCTTTCTGCAAAAATGACATTCAAATGAGGTCTTTCTCATTAGAAGACATAGTAGTATTATCAAATATTGAAGTCCATAATGCAACATTGGCGGGGAGTTCTTCCAAGTTAATTTCAATGCGCCTCTGTTTTAACGAAGGTTCAGATTCTTTGTCATTCGTAGAAGTGCTTGGACATTTGGCAAATGTTGATTAACACCTTCTCCGGTACTTGAACTTTCATTACATTTCAGTTTTCTTAAAATAGATTTATTTGTAGCTCTTTGAAATTTCAATTAACCTATAAAATTGAACATAAAACGAGCAATTCAAATAAATATTAAAGCTAATTCCAAAATTGAAGATAGGTAGTAACTTGCAAATTGATAAAAACAAGTTACATATCACTCAACCAAGTAACACTTTTTTTAATGGCAATTTAGCGTACCAAAATATCTTTAAATGTCTAAGACAAGAACATAATTCGGTATTAACAATTTAGCATACGAAAAAAATAAGTATAACACTTTTTTCTTAGAAATTTAGCATATAAAAGTTTGATATTCGCCTAACACAAAAATAGTATAGGAGTGATGATGTAGATGATAAATAACCTACAAATTCCGAACATGAGGAGTCAAATCTAATGTCAACTCTCTGCATGAGGACAAGGTACCAGAATAAATTATCATCCATGGACAACTAACAACTTAATTAGTTAATCCTACATCTAAGTGAAAACTGACCCAAAAGTAGAACTACATTTATGAATCATATTCTACGATGGGTAAATTCCTAAAAAATCAATCCACAAGCCTAAATAATGGAGAGAGATAGTTAAATCAAAATCACAACAAGAACACACAGAACTTACGTGAAAACCCTAAAAGGAAAAAACCACACACACGCAGAGAGAGAGAGAGAGAGAGAGAGAGGAATTTCACTATTACAATGGTGATTACAGGTGGGCTTCTCTAATGTGCTAGGATTTTGAATTCCGATCTTGATCCCCTTCCTCATTGGGAGGGATCTGTTATTTATATAGGTAATCTCTACAGGATAAGGTGAAGGAGTCTCACTCAATTTGAATATTTAAAATCCTCATCTTGATGGTGGTTAACCTAAACATCCCGGTTTGACGTTTTGAAACCAAATCGTCATCTGGTCTTCACTGCACGAACCGGTACAAATCTCCAGATCATCCCATGGGCCAGTTTTTAAATCGTCAGTGTATTAGGTCCATAACGAACATAAATTCAGATCAGGTCTGGGTCTTCTGTTGCCGGGTTCAGAGCGCACGAATAGGTCTGCATCGCTGTAACATATAACCAAACACATATAACCACACGGACACATAAATACATATGTACACACCCCTATACATATATATATATATATATATATATATATATATATATATATATATATATATATATATATATATATATATATATATATATAATATATATATATATACACATATATATCTATATACATACATACATACATATATATACACACACATGTGTGTGTGTGTGTGTGAACGAGTATATACATACATATGCATAATCATGCATACACCCAGGCATACACAGTACTTACACACTTATAATCATGCATACATTTATACATACATACACACTCTTACATAAACATATACAACAAACATGCTCACCTCCATGCACACGTAATACATATCCACAAATATACCATCACATAATAATTTATGCACACCTAATCACAAATGACACATACATAAAAACATACATAATAACATAGAAATAAAGAGGGAGAGAGGGCACACTCACGGTGCAGGAAGAGATATGGCCGGGAGAAGGCCACGCGGAGCTCGCTGGAGGAGGTGGAAGCCGCAGAGAGGGAGGAACTCACGGCCGACCATGGAGAGTTCGACAGTGGAGGAGGCAGAGGCCGCGAGGATCTCGGGGTGTCGCGAGCTGCCGTTGGGGTCTCACTAGAGAAGAAAGAGGAGGTCGCATGGCGGGTTGGAGCTGCCAGCAAAAGAAGGAGGAGAAGATTAGGTTAGGTTTTTTATTTAGGATTAGATTTTTATGTAGGAGATGTTAATTGGTTATGATTATATAGTTAGGATTATGATAATTTAAGATTAGATGATTAGGATTAGCAGATAATAAAAGATTAGGTTAGTTAGGATTTTTATTTAATTAAGATAACTATTGGATTTAATAGTTAGGATTACGAGGATTGGGTTGGTTAAGATTTAGATTTGATGGATAGGATTAGATAAGATTAAATATAGGGGGAGAGAGGGCATAGGGTTAGTGATTAGGTAGTTAAGATATAAAATTACATAGTTAGGATTTAGGATTTAGTTGATAGGATAAGGATTAAAATAGATTTAAGATTAGTTAGGATTTTATTTTGATATAGAATTAGTTAGGATTGTGATTTTGAAAATAGGATTTAGATTTTGGTAAGTTAGGATTAGATATGATTTTTGTTAGGATTTGGATTTGAGATAAGATTAAATTAGATATCAGGTAATAGGTTTTGATTTGAGTTTTGGCTCAAATAAAAGAAAAATAGAAGGAATGGAAATGGGTTCATGGCATGGGCCAAGAAAAATAAAAGAAAGATAAGAAATGGATATGGGTTAATAGGTAAAGGTAAATCATATGAAAATGGATACTTGGGTTTGGATTAGCCTTAGGATAAAGAATAAGAAAATGAAAGAAAAAGAAAGAGAAAAATAAGGGGCAAGAAGTGAGCTTGTACTCAGCAGATTCCGAGGTGACGCGGCTGACGTCGGTCCTTTGGGTACTAGGGCCTCGAAAGGGAGTCCCATGGCTTCCAGCTCTATAGGATGGACCACAGAGGCTTCAGTGAGTGGAGGTGAGCCGTACGTCCCTCCTGCATCTGCCAAAAAAACTTTTCTATGGAGCCCGTCAGGATTGATGTTGCCGTCGAGGAAGTTCGGAGAGAGACTGCGGCTGAGGCAGTTGAGGCGGTATCGCCACTCGATAATACTTTGATCTTTTGTGAGCAATTCTCTCCTAATATTCATTATACCTTGCTCAACAAAGTTTTGCCACAGGTGTTCCGCCTTTGGGTGCATCGACTTCGAGAGAGCCAGCTAATTTTCCTGAGGGAATTAGGGGTGAAGCAAGTACTTCAACTACGACAGACGTTGCCGAGTTGGATGCCTTGTATCATGACCTGCCATCTTATCAGCCCGAGCCTGCCATTGGAACTAAAGAGGTTGAGGAGATGGTGGCTACAGAACCAATCTCACTCATAAGTGAGATTCCAGTGGTTCCTTTGACGCTGCCTATCCCGACAACCACGGGGCTAAAGGTAATTACCAGCCCTACGTCTCTGACACTGGTTGTTGAGCCAGCTCTTCCCGAAATAGTCACCAGCCCTACTTCCATAGTGGCTAGTGTACTAGTTTTAATGAGGACTCCTCTAAGGTCACCAGTGATCCCTCGTCTTTCTCTAGCCAGTGCTTCTGCTATCTCCTCTACGGTTATGTCAGTGAAGGCAGTGGAAGCTTTGTCTTCGGGTACTACTCGCTCACCAGGGTTAGTTGAAGCCGAGAAAGAATTTGTGGCTGAGATAGTTGACAGCTTCTACAAAGGCCTGAAGCGATCTGTTGCTTTGGTCTTGAAGGGCTCGACTACCTCATTTTCTGCTCTGAAGGTAGTCCTCTTTCTAAATGCTGAAAGCATTCAAGACTTTGGAGGGGATGACCAGGCTGCTGCATTGGAGCTTCTGGTAGAAAGGCTCGAGAGGGATGTAGATGAATGGCGCCAACTCAGCAATTCAGATCTGAACTCCTCAGTTAATGAACAGCTTGAACGTCTTGCTGTTTAGATGCGTGAAGCCCATCTTGCAGCACAGGAAGCAGCTAAGGCAATATCTTCATATTTAAAATCCTTGGAGACAAGAAAAATAGAAATTGGAGATGTCATAGATGCTTCTAATAGTGCTCTTCTCAATGCTGAGGATAAAATTAAGAAGGCCAAGGAGATGATCAAGAGAGCCAATCTTCTTATGTTCAAGGCTGAACTGGTGCGTCTTGAGGAGATCGCTCGGCTGGAGCAGCTCAAGGCTCAGAATGACAAAGTTTTGCAACAGGAGCTAGCACAGAGGGCAACTTTAACTGAAATTGAGGCTCGTCTGTCCCAGACAAAGAACTTTAATGAGGCCGAGTTGAGATCGCAGGCATTCATCAGAGCTGCTGAAGAGAGGAAGAATAGGTTGGCCATCCTTGAAGAGCGGATGAAGTCTTATAAAGCACCTTCATAGCTTGTAATCCATGTATCCCCCTTTTTGAATCAATAAAAAAAATTTATTTGACTCGTCTGTTGTGTTTCCAACTTACTTTGTCTTATGAGTTTTCAATTCTTACTTTCAAGTTGTACTACAACCCTCAAAAAAGAAAGAAAATAATGGTATAAACTAATCTAGTCAGAGGTGATAGACTGATAGGATTAGTTACTAAATAAATTCGAGAAATGGTTCGACTCAAATCATGTTGAGATGAGGAATGAAAAGAGTGAGCTTGACGATCTTTACTGTTCAGAGGTAAATATTAACATAACAGATTAAAGATAATCAGATTTATAAATAAGTTAAGATGAATTAGACACTACAACCTGTGATAGTTCCTGCTTGAACTAAGACAAATGAAGCCTAGGATTTGCCAATTAAAAGTAACAAGCTAGACATGAGAAATTTTGCCATTCAGAGGTGATGACCTGGACATGATGACAAAATGGAGATGAACTCGATTTTAGGGACTCGTCTATTCAGAGGTGATAAACTTGACGTGATAAACTAAGACACAATAAACTTCGAATCCGCTACCAGAGGTAGTCGTATTAACTTGGCAGCTAGTCCACAGGGGACCGCAAAGATAGATTGGATCTAGGGTCCTGTTGGTTCAGAGGTGGTTGGCTGGACATGACCAATTGAGGGACCTTAGATTCACAATCTGCCGTTCAGAGGTTTAATGTTAACATGACAGCAAGAGCTTCTAACCTTAATAGAGGAAAGGAGGACAAAGTTATGAACTTATCTATTCAGAGATGGTGAACTGACATGACAGTTGAAGTACCATAAAAAGAGATATCTAGATACCCGTCGATTCAGAGATAATATGGACATAACCGATTGGGAATTACTAGACTCAAAAACCCTGCCGTTCAGAGATGACGAACTGGACATAACGGCAAAGGAATAGTTCCTACTAGACTAAAAGGTGAGACTTGGTTATCTATCGGTTCAGAGGTAATAATGGACATAACCGATTGAGAAACCACCGAGCTCAGAATTTTTACCGTTCAGAGGTGACAAGCTGGACATGACGGTGAAAGAAAGAATTCCACTAAAGGAAATAAATTGATCATAAATCCTGTGGAAAATTGATATCTCCTTTGGATATTTTTGGAAGAGATTGTCAGAGGTATATTGTTAACGTGACAACCAAGAAAGTCCATTGGGGATTAAGCGGGAAATAATAGACTTTGGGGGGAGTTTACAAGAAACTCGCTAGGGAGTTAAGAAATATGAATCTCATGAAAAATTATATGTCAGAGAACTCCGTGGGGATTTAGAACGAGATTTATAAAGCATCCTGTCAGAGGTGTAATGTTAACATGACCAGGATTTTGTTACTGTTAGAGCTGTTTGAACATAACAGCGATTTTGAGTGAACCTGTCATTCTATTGAAGAGAATGATAAGTAAAGTTTAATTTGCTGGGGATGCTGATTTTATCCGCCGGGGAGTACGTTAGAGTTTTACTATCAGAGGTTTAATGTTAATATGATAGGTTTGACTCATCATATTGCAAGGAAGATGAATATTTTCTTATGTGGTCCTACCATTCCATAGACGGGAATTGGTAAGTGATTTTGGAGAGGAAACAAATGGGAACAGGTTCCTTAGGATTTTTAGCAAATCCTCAGCTGTTAACGGATTTGATATACCTTTATCAACTACCGTTTGAGTTGGGCTAGCCATGCTATTCCACTCAGCATGATGAGTTGTCAAGGACTTATGTTGGGCTTAAAGGCCAACATTTCCCTCTATCCTTAGCCGTTAGAGGCGTTGGATTATTTTGTTACTTTGAGTAACGTGATGCTTCCTCTGGGTTTTCACTCTGTAGGTGAGCTGGGGACTACAGGAATGGGCCTGAATTCCATGAGATCTTGATTAGAAAATTATCGTTCATCGTGGACTCTCTGTCAATCTTTATCTTGTTTTCATATAGGAAAGATTCTGCAGAAGGATGTGTCACGAACCTTCTTTAATGAGTTCGACTTGACAAGTCATCAGATAAACCCATTTGTATTTGTCATTCGATCGGTTACCATATTCTCAATATGAACGTGGAAACAGTGGAAAGGTTCTGCAAGGATACATCGCGAACCTTCTTTTATCGTTGAGTCGAGCCTCGATCGATCGAACAGGGGCAGGGAAGTATGCCAGCGTTATTCATAGAAACGTTAGGCTAAATAAACCATGTGCCTGCAACTGTTATTTAGAAATGCTTGACTCCAAAATATGACCTATTCTTCTAAGTTGGAGATAGGTACATGCTTATCGGTTCGAGACTAGTCGACCATGAATTGGAGGAGAGTGGTAAGGCTAAAACTGAAGTTCATAACTTTAATTCTTCTTTAATATAGCCGGTGTTCGATCAGCTCGACACTGGTTTATGACAGTGCGATCCCGTTAGAGAAAGAGAGGAGCACTCTTTCTAAATATCTCGGATCTGAAGGTCTTGATCAGAGGTGTAATGTTTGTTAACTTGATCATGAGAAGGATCCTATCAAGGATAATACTTTTTTAAGAACCTGTCATTGATCGGCATCATGAGTATGTCACCGTCTGAAGTCATAAGGCGATATGCTCCATTTAAATAGACTGTTTCTATCACAAACGGTTTTTTTCATTTGGACTGAAATTTGCCTTTGGTTTTGTGCGTCATGATCATCAATCGTCTGACTGGCTAAAACCAAATCTCCTTTCTGAAAAACCCTTTACTTAACTTTCTTATTAAAGGCCTTCGAAATTCGCGCTTGATACAACTCAATATGCTATTAAGCTTGTAGTCGTTTCTCATCTAGGGCTTCGAGCTCTTGAAGACGTAACCAATCATTGTCTTCTTTTTGTCATTCTGGTCATTAAAGCGACTCGTGATGACGGCATCTGAATTTCTAACGGTATGACTGCTTTGCACCCATATACCAGGAAAAAAGGCGTATTGCCTGTCAGGGTCCGAACTGTGATTTGGTAGGCCAAAGACATTCACCAAGCTTCTCATTCCAGTCTCGTTTATTTTGACAAGACGATTTTTTGAGTAGCTTGATAATTATCTTATTGAATGCTTCCACCAAGCCATTAGCAGCAGGGTTATAAGCGGTTGATGCAATATTCTGAATCCGGTACTTATCACAAAACCGATAGGATACCTGGCTCACGAATTGGGGACCGTTATCATGAATGATCCGCCTAGGGACACCAAATCGATGGATGACATGGTATTTGATAAAATTAACCACGTTGGAAGTTTTAACTTCCACAAGTGGTATAGCCTCTGCCTACTGATTGAGGAAAAACAGAGTATAAGAATATGAGAAGTGTATGTGATTAGTTTAACTCTGAATCTTTACAATTTAACCGTTGTAGTAAGAGCTAAACGGGTCGAACCTCAGGGAGAGATGCGATGGAAGCTTTTCGGTAATATTGTTTTCTTTATTATCTTCTCTGTTGTTAGAACTTAGAAAGAGAAAAGATGGATTGCATATAGATAAAGGATTAAACTAAAAGAAGGTTCAAAACTTACTAATAATCAACCATCATACATGTTAATGCTAGATAAATAATTACTTCACTTTAAATCCTAAACATGATATTCTACCTCAAAATCAAGTAAGATACATAGGAGAAAAACTAGGATATGGGTTGAAATAGCACTAACCAAGATGTAACATTACAATATCAAGATTGTCAGTCAAGTATAAAAGTAAGAAAGATTATTAGAAAGTACAAGCAAATCTTTAACCCTAACACTTATTAAAGTTGAACATTAAAATATCAAGATATTTATCAAGTATAGATTAAGAAAACAATAAAAAAGTGTTTAAACTAGTTGCTTATCCTAATGAGTCTTCATGAATAAAGA
The DNA here is from genome assembly GCA_038442645.1 of Agave tequilana. Lineage (NCBI taxonomy): Eukaryota > Viridiplantae > Streptophyta > Magnoliopsida > Asparagales > Asparagaceae > Agave > Agave tequilana. Next base: position 9,936 of record JAVJIF010033794.1, read on the forward strand.
TTGGAGTAGGCATGTATATGATCTAATCTGGTTATCTACTAGACATTAGATGTGATGGTGGTGACGTCTTAGCAAGCCATGAGAAAAATCTAGCTACTCATGGTAAACATGTCAAATAAAAGAAAGTAAGAAATAAAAATAAGAAAAAGCAAAAATAAGTAAATAACAAAAAAGATATGAAAAGAAAGAAAGCACATTGTATTGATCTGTCACCTCGAATTACAATGGCTTCTCCTTCTCACAAATAGAACTAAAATACAAAAGAAATTTGGAGAAGAGACTAAAAGAAAAATCCTAAGTTATGATCTATGATGTGGAGATGCCTCATAATGAGAGATTTCAGCTCTTTAAATAGGCCTCAAATCTAATCACAATAGGATACAAATTAGAAGGTTTCATAATTCAATAAGGAATTCAGTCCTGCAGCAAGTTGGCGTGTTTTTGCTGAATATGACTCTACAGATGGCTGAATTTGATAGAGTGATAAACAGAAGAATTGTAGTACTTCCAGTCTTCTTTCTGTAGCAAAAGTTATGATCTGAATAGTAAAACGTGTACAGTCTGAATCCGAGTCTAAATTGATTTTGAACTCCATTTCATTTGAATTATCCTCCTTATTCCTATAGAATTAGCTTTATCCCTTCATCTTTTAGGACTTTATCTTCTGAATTTGAACTTGAATAGGAGATGAAGATTAATCCTTTCCTCTTTGGATTCAATTTATCCAACTTTAGATAGGATTAGGGATAAAATGAAGCTTCTTGTATCTTTATCCTCTCATTTAAGTAACTACACACCATAATCAAAAAAAAGGGTTAATAGCATTAATTAATAAAGGAATGATCAAGGATATATGTGTAAAAGTGCTGATAAAAATACAATTTTGGAGTACAATCACCTATTTTGAAAAGTAATCGGTTATTGCTAAGATAAACCGGTGATCTTTTATGAAGAGGGGCTGATTGGCCCTATGACATCAATTCTCCGCGCTTCAAATGACCACGAAGCAACAGTTGGATGGAGCACCTCTAGAGGCTGATGTAAAAAGTCTGCATGAATTTGGCAGGTTTTACACCTTTGTGCATATTTGATGGTATCGGCTATCATGGTCGGCAATAATATCCAAGCCTGTGCAATCGATCCTTGAGCTTTGGACCTGGCTGATGAGCTCCACATATGTCATCGTACGCTTCTTTAAGCACTTCTTGTGCTTCTGAATTAGAAAGGTAACGGAGGAGGATACCGTCATATGAGCGACGGTAGAGTATTTTTACTATTGGATCATAGTAGAAACGAAGAGACCTTCGTCTGATCGAAGCCGCTTCTTTAGGGTCGTCCGGCAGTATATCATGCAAAACATAGTCGATGAGGGTAACGCCAATCTCTCTCGTTCAAAATCCGTCGATATGCTATGGACCTCCTTGGTTTTCAACACATGTTCAAGACAAACAAGGTGTCGAGTAGCCACTGTAAGGTGATACGTTGTGTCAATCGGTAAGGCTAATGTTGCCCGCTAGTGCAGCCAAAGCGTCAGCCCTAGTATTTGGGATCGGGACACATGACTGATGTAAAAGCCATCAAATGAGTTAGCCATTTTGATGACTGCATGATAATAAGGTACCAAATCTCCATGACAGACCTCATATTCTCCTTTAACCAGATTAATAATCAGTTTTGAATCACCATAAGTTTCGATGTAGTGTACCCCCATTTCATAGGCGAGCTGAAGGCTAATGAGTAGAGCATTATATTCTTCCATATTGTTGGAATATGATTCCGTCAATGAAAATACCCTAGGAAGGACATGATTTTGTGGTGAGATAAATACAACCTCCACACCAGCAATGATCTTGCCTTTAGGGCCTATTCTTGATGCTCTATCGAAGAACATCTAATATACTTCATCCTCTGAAGTTATATTAGATTCTAAAAGCTCATCTGGAATGTCTTCGTGAAGTTTTAAGCTTTCAGATACCGGATGAGTAGCCAGGAAGTCTGCAAGTGTCTCGCCTTTTACTGCCTTCTGAGGACAAAGAGCATGTTGTACTGAGACAAAAGGAGGGACCACTTAGCTAGTCTTGAATTTAATGATCCTGATTTCGTCATGAGGAGACGCAAAGGATTCATTCTGGAAATGACATATATGGTCTGGCCAACCAAGTATTGTCGCGTCTTTTGAATAGCAAAGACAAGAGCTAAGCATTCCTTCCCAATAGGGTTATAGCGAGTTTCAATCCCTATCAGAGTCCTACTCAGATAATAAATAGCCTGTTCGTGACCATCATCGTCCTTTTGAGCAAGCAGAGCACCGAGAGAATGGTCCTTAACTTTCACATAAAGCATGAATAATTTTCCTGAAATGGGAGCCATTAAGACCGGAGATTTAGTGAGGTATCTTTTGATATCCTCGTAGCTTCTTGACAGGACTGATTCCATACAAAAAAGACACCCTTTTTCATGAGTCGGGTGAACGATTGACAGCGGCCTGAGAGATTTGTGATGAACCTTCTGATATAGGTCAGTCTACCTTGCAGGCCCCTAAGTTCTTTGAGATTCTTAAGTGGATGCATGCTCTGAATGGCTTTGACTTTGTCTGGGTCGAGATGAATTCCTTTTGATGTAATAATGAATCCCAGGAACTTGCCACTCGAAACCCCCAAGAAGGATTTTGTCAGATTCATTTTCAATCGATGAGCCCGCATTATATCGAACATTGTTCTCAAGTCACGAAGATGGTCATTCTTATCACGACTTTTGACTGCAATGTCATCGACATAACATTCTACCGTCTTTCAGAGATGGTTGCGAAAAATTATACTCATTGCACGCTGATAGTTGCTCCCGCGTTTTTTTATCTAAAAGGCATCACGGTATAGCAGTATACCCCTAACGGTGTCCGGAATGAAGTATGTTTCTCATCTTCTGGATACATCTTAATTTGGTTATACCCTAAAAAGCCGTCCATGAAGGACATTCTTTCGAATCTGCAGGTATTATCAATCATGACATTCGGTGATGGGCAATGGAATTCGTCTTTAGGATAGGCTGTATTGAGGTCACGGTAATCAATACAGATCTGAATTTTTTCATTCTTCTTAAGAACAGGAATAATATTAGCAACCCAATCTGGATGTTGTTCCTCCCGTATGAAACCACACGCGATGAGTTTATGAACTTCAGCTCAATAGCTTCCATAATATTCGGGCGAAATCGACGTTGTTGTTGCTTGACTGGCTTGACGTCAGGCTTGATATTCAGGCGATGCATGGCTACTTCGGATCAAGTCCGGGCATATCTTCATAGTTCCATACAAAGACATTGATATACTCTCTTACGAGTACGATCAATTCTTCTTTCTCCGTAAGTTATAAGCTTTCACTTATAAAGATGGGTTTAGGGTGATCTTGACTACCCAAGTTAACATGGATCACCATGTCTTTGGTAGGTGGTTCGCGCTGTTCGAATCGCTTTTCCCACTGGAAATCCAGTTGCTGAGCCCATGGTTCAACATCAGTAGCTTCTGCCGGCTCCAATTGGCTACTGGAAGTCATATTAACGGTAAGATTCCGAACATCGTTCCTGCACTGACGTCCAAGTCCCATTCGGAGGAAGAGGCAGAGCGTCACGGATTAGTTTGTTGTCTTTGGGTCGAACCGATGTAAAAGGTGGAGGTGTAACGTATCCAACCCCGACGTGTTTTATCATAGTAATTTGCCAGTTTCCCTTTGGCACAAAATTAAGCAGAAATCACGTCGTCCTTTTCTAAAATTCAGACCATTCCCACGCTGCAGGTTGTATCCCATTTTCCTCATATGATGATGGCTTGTCGTGCATAATAGAAAAATTGTGGGGTCTCAGAGTCTGAACTCGAATCTGTGACCGTAAACCTTTACAGTTGGGCTCTACCGAATATTATTGGTGATTAACCTTTTTGGACGGAGGAACCACTAAAACGGACCCTTCTATGCATTCCACAGATATACTTGATGTGCTTGTTTATGCAAGGGCATGCGTAGAGAGCTATTTGTGACAGATTCAAACAGTTCGACACTCGTAGGATAATCAAAGAAAATATTGACATTAATCACCCATTCATCATCATCCTCAGAATGAGTATTACATTGAGGATTATTGAAACATGCTACAATTAGTTCACCGACCAAAGTAGCTGGTGTGTCTCTTTCAGACTCTGAATCCGCCTCATTGCCACTGTCATCGTTGTCAGGTAATGGTTCTTTTGATATTTCACCGATTTCATGATATAGGAGAGCATCGGTAAAGTAGTTTTCACCCCCCTTGAACGGTTGTTTCTCAGCGAATACTGTTCGTACCGTTGTATTATCTTCAACATATTTGAAGCACTAGTGCAAAGTAGAGGGGACAATCCAATTAGCGTGGATCCAAGGTCATCCTAGCAACAAATTGTATGACGTGCCAGCATCAATGACTGTTTTCCATTATGTTCGCAAAGGGGAAAACTTACAATAAAAAGGGTTAAGGAGCTAAATTACAAGTATTCTTAAAAAGATTACAAGTAGATCTCCTCAGAGATTCTGGAGAAGTATGCCGATAGGAATCTGGTCAGCGCGCGACCACTTTGTCCCTTTGACGATGCGAGCGATGAGATTCCCTTCTCGCCTGGTTCCGGGAATCAGAGAACAGAAGGTTGGTAAAACCCTCTTGCTGCTTCTCAAAATCGTCTTCAATTAGGAATTCCTTCTCGCCTGGTTCCGGAGATTCCTTGAGAGGAAGGACGATGTTAGGGTATCAACACCCTGGATAGAGAAAGCAATTCTCTAAAAGGTCTCTGAATTCGAGAGCGCACGGTGCTTTATGAAGAAGTCTCTGCTTGTGGAGTCTTCTCTCTCTGGAGCTGATTCGTGATCTCTACTTCTTGAGCTGGTCCTCTATTTATAGGGAGAGCAGGGGTATAATTGTCCCTTAAAGATATGAAAATAGATTGAATCAAATCTGTTTAAATCTGGAAAGTAGCCTTGCTGCGAGGTTAGGATCAGCTTCTACGAAGCTAGAATTGGTAGGTCAGTTTGATCTTCTTGATCCTTTCCATATCGTTGGAGGATTTCCCCTGATCTTCCTACTCGTTTTAGGAGAGTCAAGAGATTGCGGCAATCAACTGCCAAATTTGATCTCTGATTTTGATCTTAATCGGATTTGATCCGATTAGATCCGATCTCATCTGGAGATTTGATTGGTAAAAGGTTGACCATAGCAGACCAGCAGCGGCGATGCCCGCTTTGAACTCACAGCGGAGCTAGAGACATCTTCTGGCGAAGTCCAAAGAAACCCTTTGGCGGAACTGGAAGTCCTCTGTGGCGAAGTTGCGAGTTAGCTTCCAGGCGAGGCTTCGGATGGCTTCGAGGCGAAGTCGAATGATATTAGCCTCTTAGGCGAGGCTATCCCTTTGGGCTCATGCGATGCTAAGTGCTAGCACTTAGACCTGCTGAGGTCTGTTTAGAAACAATCCGGGTTTACTGTCTGCTTGCTGGATCAGTGGAGTCCAAGTTGCTTCCTTGTCCCTCGGAGATGGATGAAAACTGGTCTTCAGCTCGTCTGTCACTTGTCTTTTGTAAATGTCAACAAGTTTAGACATTGTTCAGACCAATGAAGATCTTGTCTTTTTTAAGTGTCAACAAGACCCCTTCAAAGTTTTCGAAAGTCTGCAATGGCTCAGACTTCGGAATACTTTGAACTGCTTTGATTGGTGGTGAATGGAGTATGAACATCGCCATGATGGTTGAGTTCAGCTTCGCTTTAAATCCTGCTTTGGATGTAGATTCGCCGAGGAATCATGTAGACTCGCGTCTGGGTAGCTTCGCAGCTAGGTAGCTCAGTATCTGGGCTTCTGGAGATACGTTCGCCCTGGAGCGCTTGTCGCTTTCCCGAGGCCAACTGCCGTGGGCCAGTTACGAGGAGGATTACTCCTTTCTTCGCGCTGATCGAGGGAGATATTCTCCGATCTGCACGTTTCCAAGGGAGGATATTCCCTTTCTTCAAGGCGCAATAAGTGCCTTTATGAGGGAGACGTTTCTCCCTTTGCACGGTTCCAAGGGAAGCCGTCCCTGTTCTCAAGGCGCAGTAAATGCCTTAAATGCGCTCGTGCTTCCACGCTTGAGGCGGCAGCGCTCAGGCCATGGGGCCTATAAATAGGACACTTGAGGTCCTCTGAAGAGAAGTGATCTGCTCTTCTCCTCTTCTCTTGTTGAGAGAGATACTCAGATCTCTGAATTAGTGGGAATGCCCACTCTGGTCATTATCCGGCCAAGGACCGGTAAGTCTTGATCATTCAACGACTTCACCGATTTTAGGGAATTCATCTCCTTAATTTAGCTTTGACAGCTGCTTCAGGGATTAGTTTTCTCTTATTCTTCATCTTGCAATTGACTGATCTGCAGAGAAGGATTTTGACATAGCTTCACCATGAAGCTATCATCTTGACTTGATCACAGAAAGATCATTGCATGTTAAGTCCACTGCACAGGCAGAACTTGGGTCCTGGTACCTTCAAGGTTGAGCCAGTCTTGCCATATAGGTGAGGCTAAGACTGTGTCCATAGGATCAGTCTGGCTTAGCCATATAGGCGAGGCTAGGACTTGGCGCTTGCTGAGCTAGCCCATCACTGCTGTGCGAGCGAGGCTTATCCTTTGCTCCAATCAAAATCGGACTGCTTCGCCCAAGGAATTCGGCTTTAGTGCTTTTGCAGTATCTTTTGTGTTTAACTGCTAACTTGTTTCAGTTTGCATTGCAGTGAGCTATGTTCGCCGATCTTGTGTCTTGATGAAAGAGACCGAAAAGTTTGCCTTATGCTTTCCCAGTTGAAGCTTTACTTTTAAGCAGGAGGAACATTTGGGGCAGCTGATGTGTGTCCCAGAGGCTATTGGCAGCCTCTTATCCGAGATGATTCGTTCTGAGGTGAGGCTGGTAGCCGCTGATTGAGGCTAAACCTGCACAAAAAAATACGAATTTTCAGATCTAATAATAAACTTGTGCAAGTGCTCAATACTTCCGCTATAGCAAGTGGCTAATGCGGGTCGTGATCCACAAGGAGGGTTTGTGATGGAAGCGTTTACAGTTTTATTGAAATCTTATGAAAATAAGCGAAGGTTCTTCTCTGTTTTTAAAGTTAAGAAAAAGAAAAAGAAAGTTGTTAAAGTTAAGAAGAAAGCGGGAGATGAAGAAGGTGAAAAATCAGAAAACGAAAGAAAGCGACAAAGTACAAATGAAGTGAAAAGAAGAATGAAAACGATTTGGAGGAAGTGGTGTTTGTGATTTAGTTTACAGAAATAAAAGAAAAGAAATAAAAACAATTGCTTACCTTCTTTTCGTCAAAAGCTTACCTCGAGTTTTCAGCAACGATTTTACCTTGAAGTGGAGGCATTCAGCGCATAGCCCATAAGATTCGAGTGTTGGTTTTCGTCCACATTACATCATCAAGACTAATTCAAGAATGAAATGATACAGAGAGAGACTCTATTTCATCGTCATGAGCTATCGGTGGCACTCGCAATGGCAAGGCTCTTTCGATGCTTTTAGACTCACTTGGAAGACGATTGTACGAAAAAGAAAAGTAAAATAGAAACGAAGAAGAAGAAGAAGACTAAATAGAAGTGCATACACAAAAAGAACACCGATTCGATTCCATTACAATCAAAGAAAAGAAATAAGTCTTACACCGGTGTCACTCCAGCTCAAGCTTCAGTCTTGTTCTTCGATGCAAGTCGATCTCCTCTGAATTACATAGATGAAAACTAAAATTACATAAAAAGAAAGACTAAAAACCTAAACTAAGAAATGAAAACTAAGCTAAATCCTAACTCTGCATTGGCCACCCTTTTGCCTTTGAGCGCAGGTATTTATAGGAGAAATGGAGGGGGTAGAGGTGGATATTCAGTTCTGATCTGCTGTTTGTTGGCTTGTTGATTGCTGAATATCACTTAACAACTGACAGAATTAGAAATAATGATCAATATAAGAGTTATAGCTCTATCAGTCTGCTTTCTGGATCATCTTGAATCATCAGAATTAAGATTCTGTAGCAAAAGTTATGATTCGAATACTAAAATGTATCCAGTCAGAATCTGAATCAAACTTGCTTCATCTCATCCCTTGATCTTTGCTTTAACCGATCGATTCTGAGAGGATTCTTCTCAACCAGTTTTCAACCTCTTGATTTTTCCCTGATTTAGTGAGTGTGAATTAATTCTGATTTAATTCAGAATTTTGGTGGGCTTTGGGCTCATTTCTCTTCATCTCCTTAAAGAATGGGCTTGCAAATAAATTAAGCAATTAATTAAGACAATGCAAAGTTTTATTCTAAAATAGGTATGAAAATATGATATTAAATATGCAACATTAGTGACCAATCACACCCCATACCTATCTTTTGCTCGTCCTTGAGCAAAACAACTAAACTATACTAAGAATTATTAGACCACTTTCGCAGGTCGCGCGATTGCACTGAGCATGTGCAACAAGCCGTTAAACCTCTAGGTTCCCCCTAGAGGACGAGTTTTGTCTCATGAGGGTTTTCAGCGGATTGCACCCACAAAATCCATAAAGAAAGAGAAATAAAGAGTTAGTATTTTCGAAAAGCATTTTGAAAGAGAAAAATATTTGAAATATGATTGTAAGATCTAAGCAATCTATAAGTTATAGGAAACCCGAATTTTTTATTCCTAAACTTAGTCTCTATTCAAAAATTTGTTATCAATCAAAGTAAGGAGTCAAATTGTACTTCTCATCTAGTCTATTACTTTACCCTAAGTCATATACACCTTGTGACTGTGAAAATTTTGACTAAGGGTTCATTAACTCTAACTCTTATGCCTTACTTATTTATATATATACTTTTACTTCTTTTTTTTTGTGGTATTATTCCTTAGTTCTATTAGGCTTTCTAATCTGCCCATGTAACGAGCCTCTAATCGATGACTCCCAAACCAAACGGTCTTAGGGCACCAGGTGAGAAGACACCCCTAGGACTTAAGGACTCGAGCAGACAAGGCCACAAAACTAAGGATTTTATTATATGAACCTCTTTTAGGCGTGAATACTCATGCTTTATTAGGCACAGACACCCAGCTTAATCAGAGGATCTAATCATCTTTCGCATAAATACTAAGGCTTGCTTAGGCCAAAGCACCTAGCTAATCAATAATTAGACTTATTCATTTTTTTTTTAAACTTATCTAATTATCTTTCGCATAAATACTAAGGCTTGCTTAGGCCAAAGCACCTAGCTAATCAATAATTAGACTTATTCATTTATATATATATATATATATATATATATATATATATATATATATATTTTTTTTTTTTTTATAAGGCATAAGAATCTTTGTTTTTGAATCCTAAGTGTGTAAGTGTATGAAGTATGCATATTTCATCAAGGTAAAGATCAAGACTAAATTACTTTGACAAATTATCTTCCTAACCCTAAAAATCAAACAAATTATCTTATTTTGACCAAGTATAAGAAATCCTAATTTGGATTTTCCTATTCCTTAAAATTAACTTAATTTCTTACAAAAATAAGTCAAAATATTGTTTCTATTTTTCAAAAAGTTTTTTTTAAAAGTAAAGAAAAATGTCAATTTTTTTATTATTATTTTTTTTAAAGAAAAGAAAAGTTATGTTAGACCCTCCCCACACCTATCTCATGCATTGTCCTCAATGTATGAATTAATGCATAGATGCATGAAAAAGAAGAAAGGGAAGGAAAAGGTTACCTTAAGGTGGTGGTTCCGGTGGTGGTCTGATTGGTCCACGAAACATGGCCCAATCAACTTTTCTTGGGTCTCGAAGGAACCCACCAGCACTATCTTTAATATGACCCACTAAAAAGATAAATCCATTAAGGATTTTTATTAAATATTTGACCCCATCTAATTTCCATATTCCATAACTAATTTCGGAGTCAAATTTGTCAACCACCTCGTCCCAGAATGGAGTATGAAATGATAGAACAGTTGACTTGGACTCAGGAAGGACAGGAACTAATATCGACTCAGGAAGGTGACTTAAGTCAAGTAAAGGTTCAGGAGTCGAAATAGGTTCAGAAATTGGGTCCAAGTCAAGAATTGAAACTCCAGTCCACATGTATTTTCTAATAATGGAATGTGACTTAATGTGGGTGATTCCAGTTCATGAATGATAGGTGGAGGAATCAAACTGACTCTAAAACATTACTCAAGTTTGGTAACACAACAGGAGTCAAGATTGATTCAGAAAGTTGAACTGGATCACAAATATGAGAATCTAGGTCACATATCTCATTGACTTCAATATCAAAAAATTGAGAACTTGCCAATTTGTCAATAGGACCTTCAAAAGTGTATAATTGGTCAAGTTCAATATGATCCTCACAGATGGGTGATTCAATTTCATTATGGATTAGTACAGGATCCAATGTTGACTCGGGGAAAAGATCGAAATCAGGTGAAGATACCGGAGTCATAATCGAATCAGGAAATGGAATTGAATCACTAAGTTGGGGTTCAGGATCATAATCATTTTCAAATTCTATTTCAGGGAAAGGAAAACTAGCCAAACTATCAATATCTTTTTCAAAATTTGGAGTTTGGGTAAGTTCAAATGGTTGTTCTGAAATAGAATCTTGATTTCCAAAACAACATGACTCTTTGGCTCTAACAGAATGGTAAGTGACATCAGGACGGTGGGAACGTAGAGATTCGACCATCATATCTATGTCACGATTTCTAGCATTTTGAGCATGAGTCATGGCTTCTAGCATCTTTTCATAATTGATGGGTTCATTGTTTTGATGAAAAGATGAAAAGTTGTCTTGGAAGTGGTATTGAAATTGTGAGTCCATCAGATTTTGGGATTTGTGTTTGGACTCACGCATACTCCGTTCCAAAATTGATGGTTTCCTATTTTGGACGGGTGGAACTGAGTATGAATCTTGAACATAATGTGGACTGGGTGGAGAAGGAGGGCAAGGTGGTTGGAAATTATGCTCGGGGGAGGTGAATCCCCACTGACTCGGTGAAGAGTTGAAATCATTATGGAAATTATAGTTATTAGATGGGGGGTATGGGTCATATTGATTCGGATAAGACCAATCTGGCACACTAGGTTGGTTAAAGTCATGATATGCCGGGTTGGTAATATCCGAAAAAGAGTTTGATGTGTAATATGGATTATTATTATAGTTGAAAAATTATTATTATAAGCCATATCACACAATGGAATACAAACAAAAAGAAAGAAAAACAACAAATAAACAACAAGAAAGAAAAAATTCTCACCTAAGTTAGGGTAGACTTAGGACCTAGACGACTCCTAACTGGTTAGACTGTCCACGGGAGGTCTAATGTAGACTTTAACCACAAGCTAATCAGCCAGGTCAGGGCAAGGTTGGTGGGAGGTTTTCCGTCAAAGACATTCCTTAATTAAATAACCACCAACCTTCGGGCTTTCGGCCCTCAATCCCTTTCCTAGACACTGATTTTGCAGGAGTTAGATTCCAACATTTTTCCCCCTTAGGATAATCTCTTAAATGAGTCCGAGATGTCCCTAGGGTCAACGTCTACTTTTTATTAAATTAGGCTTGCGTTAGTGAGTGCTTGGGAAAATGATTTGCGGGCTAAGGAAAGGGTGATAAAATCCCCACCTTATCTTATTTACGGGTATGCCTTTAAAATTGAATTGTGCAAGTGTACAAGAAATATAACTAGGATACACTCAAAGCATGAAAATCAAGCAAGAGTTGATTCCTAGTCTACATGCAATGCAAAACGTACCTTGCCTCCAGCACTCTTCAACAGTAAAAGTAAATGAATTGAAAAGACACGTGCCTAGAAATGCAAATGTCTAATCAACTTTTAACGATTACAACCAATTTTTTACTGTTGACTTTATTAAGCAGGTATAGGGTGAATATTACAGGGAATTAAGTAATGCAGCAGAAGTATTTTGCAGAATCAGAGACCCTGCAGAAAAATGATCAGTAGTTCACTCCTTATTGCCGCAAATTTGCGGCAAAAGCCAGGATTTTGCGGCAATTTGGAGGGATCCTGGTCTCTGCTTTCGAGAGCAGAGGCCCAGGTCCACTTATATGTCACTGCAATGCAAAGTTCCTGTTTTCTTCAACCTATAACCTGCAACAGAGAAGAAAATTCATTTAGTTCTCAAAAATTTGCAATAAAAATTCAGATTTCAATAAAAACCGTTTTACCCTCCCCGGCAACGGCGCCAAAATTTGATTGAGGCTAAACCTGCACAAAAAAATACGGATTTTCAGATCTAATAATAAACTTGTGCAAGTGCTCAATACTTCCGCTATAGCAAGTGGCTAATGCGGGTCGTGATCCACAAGGAGGGTTTGTGATGGAAGCGTTTACAGTTTTATTGAAATCTTATGAAAATAAGCGAAGGTTCTTCTCTGTTTTTAAAGTTAAGAAAAAGAAAAAGAAAGTTGTTAAAGTTAAGAAGAAAGCGGGAGATGAAGAAGGTGAAAAATCAGAAAACGAAAGAAAGCGACAAAGTACAAATGAAGTGAAAAGAAGAATGAAAACGATTTGGAGGAAGTGGTGTTTGTGATTTAGTTTACAGAAATAAAAGAAAAGAAATAAAAACAATTGCTTACCTTCTTTTCGTCAAAAGCTTACCTCGAGTTTTCAGCAACGATTTTACCTTGAAGTGGAGGCATTCAGCGCATAGCCCTAAGATTCGAGTGTTGGTCTTCGTCCACATTACATCATCAAGACTAATTCAAGAATGAAATGATACAGAGAGAGACTCTATTCCATCGTCATGAGCTATCGGTGGCACTCGCAATGGCAAGGCTCTTTCGATGCTTTTAGACTCACTTGGAAGACGATTGTACGAAAAAGAAAAGTAAAATAGAAACGAAGAAGAAGAAGAAGACTAAATAGAAGTGCATACACAAAAAGAACACCGATTCGATTCCATTACAATCAAAGAAAAGAAATAAGTCTTACACCGGTGTCACTCCAGCTCAAGCTTCAGTCTTGTTCTTCGATGCAAGTCGATCTCCTCTGAATTACATAGATGAAAACTAAAATTACATAAAAAGAAAGACTAAAAACCTAACTAAGAAATGAAACTAAGCTAATCCTAACTCTGCATTGGCCACCCTTTTGCCTTTGAGCGCAGGTATTTATAGGAGAAATGGAGGGGGTAGAGGTGGATATTCAGTTCTGATCTGCTGTTTGTTGGTTTGTTGATTGCTGAATATCACTTAACAACTGACAGAATTAGAAATAATGATCAATATAAGAGTTATAGCTCTATCAGTCTGCTTTCTGGATCATCTTGAATCATCAGAATTAAGATTCTGTAGCAAAAGTTATGATTCGAATACTAAATGTATCCAGTCAGAATCTGAATCAAACTTGCTTCATCTCATCCCTTGATCTTTGCTTTAACCGATCGATTCTGAGAGGATTCTTCTCAACCAGTTTTCAACCTCTTGATTTTTCCCTGATTTAGTGAGTGTGAATTAATTCTGATTTAATTCAGAATTTTGGTGGGCTTTGGGCTCATTTCTCTTCATCTCCTTAAAGAATGGGCCTGCAAATAAATTAAGCAATTAATTAAGACAATGCAAAGTTTTATTCTAAAATAGGTATGAAAATATGATATTAAATATGCAACATTAGTGACCAATCAGCCGCCTATCTGAGATGATCCACTTCGGGGAGGCGGATGTCACACCTGTTAGATCACTGACATCACTGGCAATTCCCATTATAGGTGATCTATCGTGTTGGCGGTGATAAGTTCATTGCCAATTTTCATCAAAGGTGATCCAGCTTCCTGGTGGCAAAATGTACCATTTTTGTGGAGAATTATGGCCGTGTCCTCGTGGCACAACTGGTTACGGCCTTGTGCAGGAGGAAGGCATTTCGTGTCCAGTTGGTCTGGTCTGGAAGCAGATAAAACCACTTGTATGCTTTTTGCGCAAATGATCTTACTGAGCAACTGAATTTGTTGTACGAAACACAAACCTTGATGTAGTATCAATGTACCTTTCCTTTCGAATCAATGAAAGTTTATCTTCTGCTCATCTGATTTTTGCCTGCCTTCATTGAGAATTTGGCCATAGCGGGGCTAAACTTTGTGCAGAGTTAAGGACAAGGTCCTTTTTGAATGAGCTTCGCACGATGCTGGCATATCGGCGAACTATACCCTTAGTGGGCTAAGGCCACCTTTTTGGTGAAGTTCTTGATGAACTTGTGCGAAGTCCGCACTTTGGCTCATTGGTAAGGTTAAGCCTTTGTGGCTGAATCAGCGCTTCTCGGGAAGGCGCTTTAGGCGGCGTTTCAAATTAATTTGACACGACAGCCTATACTCTTTTCGAGGCGTCGTTTCAGGCGCTAATTGGCCTATAAAAGCCCGATCGGGCTGAGAAAGAGCAGATCTCTTTACTTGAAAATTTTTTTAGAGACCTTTGACTCTTCTTCTTCCTCTTTCTTCTTCAAGAATTCATGAACTTCCATAGTTCTTCAATGGCGCCCAAAAGACGAGCGGGGAAAGAAGTGGCAACTTCTGCAGCGGAGGGTCCTTCTCCTCCTCCGGTCATCGAACGACCAATCGCCGGTAGGGAACTTTCCCTTTTGATTAGAGACTGTCATCTCTCTTTTAAGGCCGATTCCTGGCTGTCCTTGGATAAATCGAACATGAGAACAATCATGGTCTCGTGATTTTAGGGAGTCCAATCCCTGATTGTACCTTGATTTCTTGATCGGGAGTCCAAGAACTGAAGAGTTCTTCTTCAAGACTTCCAAGCGAAGTTAACCTTTAGGCGGTTCACATCCTGTTGACTGACAGGATGTGAAGTTGTCCTTTGATATTTGACAGAAAAGGACCATAATGCCCTTCTGACGAAGTTATCCTTCGAGGTTTTGTCACATCCTGTTGTTCGAAGCTAAGCTTCCAAAGCGAAGCTAACACTTGGATGTTTTCCTGCATCCTGTCCTCGTGTGGGATGCGGAGTTATACTGCAGCTGCGAAGCTAAGCTTCGGGACGAAGCTATCGTTAGGCCAATCCTTGCTCAGAGGGCGAGGCTATGCCTTGTCAAATTTGCGTTCTGATTTTAGCCTTCTTTCGGCTGATGAACTAATCATAGTTTCTCTTTGTTCCTGCAGTACACTATACTCCCGATCCTTCAAACAACCTGTTCGGGATGACCATGGGATCGGATGGCAATATCAGCTTGCAATTTCAAGGGCAGGCTTCTCTGTTCAGTGAGCGGAGTTCTCTCGTCAGAGATACGCTTATTCATGGTGGTGATCAATATACCACGAGGAGTATCCTGACCACAGCTCCCCTTGAAGATATCGACCGTCGAATTTATAGGGAGCCCGATTTCATGTTCGGGGATGCCGCACCAGACCCTGACCACCAACTACATGCAGGGGAAGGGCAGTGGATTTTCCAGTTGGATGGCAAGAGGTTCTACCTTCCGTCCAACAAGCGCCATTTTTCTTTGTCTTCCTTCCAATGCGTGACGCAGGCTCGGAAGATGTCGTGGGAAGTGAGCCGGAGTACTGACTCTGTTCACATAGAAAAATTGATGCTTCAATCTCCTGGTTATGCAAGAGCGGGGTCTCCTCATTGCATAATGGGCCTGCACCCTGGGAATGTGTCACGAGAGATCCCAGTGGGAGAGAATCCTGCAGTGGCGTTGACCTTTGGCAACCAATTCTGCAAGGTCAATGGGAACTATCCAGCTACTGACTTCAAGACTCCAGGCTGGATTCACCCTCCAAAGGCGTGGTGGGTGGATTTGACTACCTACATCCTTGCTCATTTCGAGGAGGATTTGGAGAGGCTGAACCTCTACGAGGCCGTCAGGGCGACCTGCCACAGTATTGAGATAAACGTGGCGTGCTTTTACGCCATTTTGAATTGTATTGCCCAGCTTCGGGGACTTTCTTCACCCCTGTCGGTGAGTTGGGTATGGCCCTGCATGAGATGTGGGAAGTCTCTGCTCTGCCTTTTGGGTCTCTCCCTTATGAAGAATACTTTCCGTGCGAGGCGGAGTTGGCTCTTCTAGAGAAGTAGGAGCCTGCCTTGTTCGAGACTTACCGGGAGTTAATGTGCCACTTGTACATTTGCTCCAGTATGCATGGGGGCGGTAAGGGAACCTCCTGTAGCTTGAAGAGCTGGGGAGATTATTTGTTTCCAGATATGGAGAACACTCCTGAGGCAGCACATTGCGGAGTTACTGATGAAGACATCTTTGACCAGATGCAAAAGCACTCCCAAGGGGATCTAGTTGTGAAGGAAGACGATGGTCCCTTAGGGCAGGGTGATGTTCTTCGAAGCTTCCATCATCAGGCGCGCAGGACGATGTCCCGGAAGGCACTTCTGGCTGGTTTCCTAATGGTCTGGCTGAAGAGGTGCGTGGTGCCGTCTTCTTCGGGTGACATCGTTCATCCGAATGTTTTACTGCCCGCTGTTCGTTTGGTTCATGGTCGTCCTCTGGGACTTCTCTCGGCCATGGTGTGTTGTATCCAGAGAGGCCTTCGTGCATTGACGGAGGCTTTTTGCAGGCCACCAACGACGAAGCGTGGAAAGGGGACCATTTCGCCCCGCGACGGACCTAACCCCAGAATAGGTCTGCCGTATACTTACTTGATGCGTGGTTCGCCTTGCATTGTCCTTCTCTAATCGAAATCGGAGAGGATCCCCCGCAAGGTGTTCGAATGGCGCTTCTCCGCCGATTCGAAGGACGCTCGTGGCAGAAGACTTACATGGCAGAGGCCCGTAAATTAGTACGTCGCTATGACGTCTATAGTCTCTTCCGCTGTTTTCCCCGTATTCGGGGTGCAGGCTATGGGGAAGAGTTCAAAGATGGGGAGGGGCATTCGTCCCTGAGCCGGGAAATTTTTGAGTGGCTGGTCAGTATCCGGCCTTCACATTTATTGTACCGGAGCGGAGATAGCTGCTACTTGGAGCCTTACGTCCCAAGTCGGTTTGCTCAATAGTTTGGATATGACCAACTGTACGTGGGCAACCCGAATCTTAATCTGGCTTTCATGGGGAGCCTTATTGATGGGGCCCGTGCCTGGCGATTCTTTACTGCAGGCGGTACTGGGGCGCGGCTGCGTACGCCGTTAGGGCTCCCAGTCTCCTAATGACCCTGTGCTTCTGTCAGTGGTATGCCACTTCCAACTCCACACCTCTCGAATTCAAGGTGAACAGTTCTGGTGTGAAGTTAATTTCTCAGCGGCTGAGACAGAAGTCTTCTGAGAAAAGGGAAGGCAAAAGGGTTCGCACCCAAGGAATAGAGGAGTTTGTTGCTGTGGAAGACAGCGAGGCCTCAGATGCCGAGAGTCCTCACTTCGAGGTGGGAGCGGGGGCTGAGACTCCTGCAACTGGCTCTGGTGTGATGGGGACGGCTCCCCGTCATTGTGTAGAAGAAGTGGAGGAAGGGGATTCTGAAGTCCACTTCAAAAGAAAGCGGGCAGGTAGCTCTCGTAGGAAATCGTTGGCGAAGAAGCCCCGCCGCCAAGCTCCTACGATTGTCGTGGGGGTCATCCCTCTACAGCGATTCCTCCTGCTGCCCCATTAGCGGCTGAACCGTCGGTCGCTGAACCGACTAGCGGTGAATTCGCTCCGGGTCTGGGTAAGATTAACCCGTCCATATAATACGCCTTTTTTGTGTGTTCCCATTGACTTATTATCAATTCTTCTTGATTGTAGGAGCTGAGGCAGCTGGAGAGCAAGGGGAACATTATGATCCCTATTTACTTATGGAACTGAAGCTGATTCTTTTGCCCATCCGGAAGAGTCCGGAGGTGATGTGGCCGACATTGGTCCCTCGGGCGCTGGGACTTCTAAAGGAAGTCCTGTGGCATCGAGCTCTATTGGGTGGTTGTATGACCCGGGAAAGGAGAGAGACAGGAATATTGCAGTAAAAGTTTCCTTGAATCAAATGAAAAGGATTACAACAACAACTGTTCCTTCCGGTTACAAGGGAGGGAGGATATTGAATCTTGAATCCCCCCTTTGTTTAAGGCTGGGTTCTTCGTGTGGCGGTGGAGAGTGAATCTTGTTCTCCATTGACCGGATGACCGTCCTTCAGGGATCTCCTCTTCGGCCGGTAGAAAGAGTAACTCAGCTCCGTCTACCAAAACTCTAAAAGAGAAGGTAAGCGAAGAGTAACTTGTACGCAGCAAGCTAGCTTGAAGAGTCGAGTTCTCTCTCTGTTGATGATCTCTCCGTTGTCCTCTTCTCCTTCTTTTTTATTGCCAAAAGTCCGACCGCTTCTTCATAGCGACGGGGCTATTTATAGGGGTCCCAGGGGTGAACGTGCCCCCCCTGAAAACGCTCCACAATGAGGGCCAACTTCCCCGCTACATGGGCGGTAACTAACCCACGTGCTTGCTAAAGACATGCCACGATGGGGCTGATTTCCCTTACGTGTGGGCAGTGATTGGTCCCTTAACCAAGGCGGTTATAACTGAGACGCGGGTTTTAGACCTTTGCGCCTTGAGGCTGAGACGCGGGTGTCAGGCCAACGCGCCTTGATGCTGAGACGCGGGTGTCGAGCCAACGCGCCTTGATGCTGAGACGCGGGTGTCGAGCCAACGCGCCTTGATGCTGAGACGCGGGTGTCGAGCCAATGCGCCTTGATGCTGAGACGCGGGTGTCGAGCCAACGCGCCTTGATGCTGAGACGCGGGTGATAGTCCCTCGCGTCTAGAGCTTGAAACTTTGCTTTTCAATGGCTTGTCCTCCAGTAACTTTTGGACAGCCTACAGAACCCCCTCCAAAGTTTTCGATATTCCGCAGTTAACTGGAACGGATTTCGAAATACTTTGGACTCTAGCTGAATTCACCTTCATGGCTGGACTGTTGATGCTCCGGGTTCGATCTTATCTGGAGTTGGTCTTCGTGAGTGTACTGTTTGAACTCTTTGAAGCCACCAGAGTTGATCATGTTGAGTGTCTAGATGCACAGTCTAAACCTCCCCGATTGCTTTTAGTCTGTCACGGGTGTGCTTTAAGCCAGGAGTGGTTAGTCGTCTGCTTGCGTCAGTGTACTGTTGAACTGATTTTACAGAAGCAGGAGCGGAACGCAGGTTCTTTTCAAAAAGCCGAGATGGTACTGCTTTAAAGACGCGATTTCTGTAGGATGCGTCCTTTGGCAATGGAAACGCGCCTGATCTTCTATGAGGCAGACGCGATGTTAGGCCCGCTGGGTCGGACGCAGACTTTGTAGAGAGACGCGACCTTCCGAATGCATTTATGGAGATGCTGACGGGGCATGTCCATCGAAGAGGTGCGTCCCTTGGGTGCGAATCTGTGCCGTGTGATGATTACGCCGCCAGCTGGCCTGGGGAACCGGCAGGATTTCACCTTTTGGCGCGCGGATTTCTTGGTTCATTAACTGATCCGCGCCACGTGTCAAATGACGACTCGCTGTGGAGTCGTGACGCATGATCTTCGCGAAGATTTGCTCTACGCGTCATGCGATGATTTGTTGTAGCTTTTATCGGGTCACACGCCGCGTATCTTTGCGAATCCTTGTGCCTATAAATAGCCACAGTTGGAGAGATACCACTTCTTCTTCGAGCGTTCTATTTTAGGGTTTTTTAAGAAACAGAGTTCTTCTTCCCCTGTTCATACTCACATCAGATTCTTGATTGACAATGGCACCCAAGACCAAGCCAACCGCATCTTCTTCACGGGCGACCGTCGACGAGGCCCGGAGGGGCGCTTCTTCTGCGCAGGATGCTGCTTTCCCAGGTATAATGCCTGTTGGGCGTGGATTTCGCCATTAACGGAAGCCCTAAGAATCTTTAACACAAGATGCGGTCTCAGACGCAGTCTTTGAGTTGACAATCGAGGCGCGGGTTTGGACCTTCGCGCCATTGGGTCCTGCGTTTCGGATTCTTCACTTAGGATATTTCTAATTGTGAAGGGTTCAGACGCGGACTTGGTTTGCAGAACGCGGATTTGATCCTTGCGTTCTGTTTCATCAGCTACCGATTTTGATGAATCTGGCACTTGAGTCCAAGTACTTAGAAATCTGGGGGTGTGAAAGGAAGGGAATTACCCTCCTTAACTTCTGGCGATTATGGTGATGGAAGGGTTAAGGTGGATAACTCCCTTCTTTTCGCACCTCAGAAGTGACATCAAGGACATTCCATGACCTTCTGGTGGTGGAGACGCAGATCCTGCAGGTCTGGACGCAGGTTTGATAATTCCTGCGTCCAGTATCTCTTCTACGTTTGGACGCAGTTTCGCAGGCCTGGACGTGGATTTGATAATTCCTGCGTCCAGTATCTCTTCTGCGTCTGGGCGCGGTTTCGCAGGTCTGGACACGAATTTGATAATTCCTGCGTCCAGTATCTCTTCTGCGTCTGGGCGCGGTTTCGCAGGTCTGGACGCGGATTTGATAATTCCTGCGTCCAGTATCTCTTCTGCGTCTGGGCGCGGTTTCGCAGGTCTGGACGCGGATTTGATAATTCCTGCGTCCAGTATCTCTTCTGCGTCTGGGTTATGAACACTTAGCATTTTTGCTTCTAATAAAGTATCTAACTAAATGTCATTTTCTTTTGTAGTGCCCTATCCTTCTGCCTCACTCGCCAAGACGCGCCACTTTGGACATGTGGGTGGCGCTGACCGGGACTCGATCTTTGTGCTATGAAGGACTGTCCCTGTGACTGCTGACCAGTCGCAGGATCGCAGGGAGAGGCTCTCTAATGTTGACATGAGAACTCTCCGGGTACTTATGACTGATGCAGCATTCACAACGGATGCTCACGTCAAGCTGGAGAAGCCTGCCTTCTTCTTCGGAGATCGTATCGACGACGGCGGCTATCGTGTGTATGACGGAACTTATAGATGGCTCCGTCAGATAAAGGGTGGAAGATTCTTTCTTCCGGACATGGAGAGGATGTTCCCGCTGTCCTACTTCCAGCACATGTCCGTCCCTCGGAAGATGGAATGGGACCTTTCTCGATATGTCCCTGAGATTACTCTCGGTGATTTGGGTTCCCATAAAGTACACCGTCATGATAGCCATGACAGGTCGGTTCTCGGCCTTTTCCCTGGGTCGCGCAAGTCTAAGGTTCCGGTTGGAGAGATACCACAACTTGGCACTATCTTCCTCAACTCGTTCATGGAAGCGGAGGGTGATTATCCGGCCGGTTTCCGTCCGCCCGGGTGGGTCCATTCCACGGAGAACTACTGGTGGGGCAGGATGGTGGGTTTCGTCCTCACCGATCTTGGGGATCTGCTAAAGCGTGTGGGACTGTACGTGGCGGTCAGGGCCGTACAGTGGGGTATCCCACCAGGCTCTCATAACTTTTTCGGGATCCTGGAGCGCTACAATCCGCTGACGGGGACATTCTTTACCCCGGTTGGAGAGATGGGCCTTGCACTGCACGAGCTGCATGAGGTCTCGGGGCTAGCAACAGGGGACATTCCCTATGAGGAATATGTCCCGACCACTGAGGAGCTCCATCTCTTGAAGAAAGAGTTTCCTCGGGTGTACGAGACTTACTGGGAAGTGATGTGTCACTTCCACATTTGCGGTCAGTTAACCGCCTGGAGGTCGCAGGGAGTCAAGCAACTGTCTTGGGCCAGCTACTTGTTTAACGGTGTCAACAAGAAAGACCATCCGATAACCCGACTGGCTCCTATCTCCGACGAGGAAATTGAAGACAGGATCACCCAGGCTCCTGAAGGCTTTTACACCACGGTTTCGAACGAGGACGGTTTCGACCCTGACCTGGTTTTCGAAAGCTTCCACCATCAAGCCCGGACCCCTATCTCCGACAGGGCACTGTTGGCAGGCTTCTTGATGCTGTGGCTAAAGCGTTGTGTGGTGCCCACGCTGCCACATGAAGCTATTGTTGCTGACGTGGTGTACCCGGCGGTGCTCCTGGCCAATGCAACCCTATAGCCCTTCTCCCGGCCGTGGTGGCTGGCATTCAGAGCGGGTTGCGGGCACTAACCAAGAGTTTCTGTGAGGCGCCGAAAACTGTCGACTCCCACGGCAAGCCATATGTTGACTCAGAGGGGAATCCGACGGTGAAGTGCCCCAACCCTCGGATCGAGCTGCCTTATACGTACCTCATGGCTTGGTACGTGATGCACTGCCCTTCTCTGATGACGGCAGTGCGTTGGAGGGAGAGTTCCGTCCCTTTTGTACAGCGGTTAGAGGATTCGAGCTGGCGTGATCTTTATATATATTACATCCGAAAACGACTTTCAGATCCTGCGAATTACCAGCTCCATCGCTGCTTCCCCGAGATCTCTGGTGCATCTTTCGGGAATCTATTTACTGATTTCGCTGGCCAGATGGCTTCACGAGGTTGTCCGCGGGAGTCTTCTGGTGGTTGATCAATGTTCGGCCCGGATATGTGCTTTTTCGGCAAGGGACTTCATGCACTATCGAGCCGTACATGCCGAATCGTTTCGCTCGACAATTCGGTTACGATCAGCTGTACGTCGGGAATCCCAATGCTCGACTTGCCTTCGAAGGTAACTTGTTCGAAGGTGCTCGGGCTTGGTACTACAGTGTGGCCGGAGGGACGGGAGCAACTTTCCGTCTACCTATCGAGGGGTCCAAGTGCCGCATGAGCTTCAGCTTCTGCACCTGGTATTCTCAGGTTAACCAGTCACCGGACTTCGCTCCGGGGTCTTCATGTATTGAGAGCATCAATGCAAATCTCGAGGCAAAGTCGGAGTCTGGTAAACCCTCGAAACTCATCGAACAGTACCTGAAGGCCCAGAAGGAGGTCGGGAGAAGATCGGGAAGGGAGCCACGAGCAGTAAGGGCGGAGCCGCAAGCAGCAAGGGCGGAGCCACGAGCAACAAAGACTCGACAGGTGGTAAGCAAGCGTCGTCAACGCTCTGCTTCAACTGCTGAACCTGCTCCCAAGAAGGTTCGGAGAGACTTGACAACCGAAGTCTCCCGATCCGAAGACATCCCTGCTGTCGTTGAGGTACCGAGGGAAGAAGATATAGCTGAAGAGGATGTTCCTTTAGTCCGTGCCCCTAGGTCGAGCAGCAGAGACCATAGGTCTACGGAGGAAGGGGAGCTCGTTGACAGAGCCACCACCGCTGACGAGGATGAGCAGCTAGAGGTTGACATCATGAGTGGAGGAGATGTCGATATTCCGGGGATTTCAGTTCAGCCCGGATTTTTACTTGCTCATGAAGGGAGCGATGAGGCACAGCAACCTGGGTCGCCTTGTGTCTTCATCTCCAGTCCTCGGGCAGTTGACCCCAGCCCTACCACTGGGGTAATTGGTGGCAAGGCTCCGGCTGCAGAAGTCTCGTGCGGGGCGCTATCGTCTTCCTCACTCTCAGGGGAGAGCGAGTTTGAAGACGAGGTCGACTACGGCGATGAACCCGCTCTTCCTGATCCGAGTAAGTTCTCCCACATCTCAGAGGAAGAAATATACGGGGGTGAGCCATCAATGGTATCACAGCTGGTGATTACTCCCACTGAAGGTACTCTTTTCACCTTTTGACCTAATTTCCCTTTTCATCTTGAAGAGGATGTTTTAACATTCTTCTTTTATGCTGCAGGGTCGGCCGGGGACATTGAAGCTGTGATCTCCTCGCATATCGAGGAGACGGTAAAAGAGCTGACCCAGTCCGAAGGAGCCAAGGCTTCAGTTGCCGAGATAATTCCAGAGAGGGCAACTACTGAAATTGGGGAGCCTTCAATTTTGCCAGAAGAGGAGGCAACTCCTAAGACTGGGGAAGAATCCACTCTGCAGGGTGAAGAGGTTACTATTGAAGCCAGGGAGACTTCCACTCCGCTGGGCTCGCCCAAGGATTCAACATCTCTGGACCTTCCAGAGGTTGCGCTTACTGCTCCATCATTAGCTGTGGAGGCTCCTGCAGCGATAACACTTCCGGAAGTGCCAGTGGCCAGCATGACTCTCGCGCATAAAGAGCCGGCTTGCACCCCTTTCCTCATGATAGAAAGGGGGTCGGGGAGTACCTCGGGTGATGACACCATGGATTTCCTGACACGCAAAACGGTGCAGCAGTTCCTTGACGCGATGCGATCGTGCATCGATTTTATCCTGTCTGGGCGTAGCTCTTTTGACTTTGCCCGGACGTTTCTCGGAAACATGGCCGGTAACATCGAATTAACCGGAGGCTCCTTGCTTGCCAAGTCGTGTATGCTGTTGGTGGAGCGACTGGGAAATGACCTGAAAAAGCTGAAGTCTTTGGACAATGCTAGTTCTTCTCAAGAAGCCCAGGTCATCTTGACTAGGCTCCTGGCCACCCAGGAACAAGAGCGACAGGAGGTGGAAGCACAAGTTGCTGAAGAGGTCCGCAATCTCGAGCGTTCTCAAGCTGAATGTCAGAAACTGGCTGACGATTCAATGGAATCCGAGTTCATTCGGCAAAACGCAGAGCTCGCGATTACCAATGCTCGGTTTGCCATCGCTAAGGCGGAAGCCATGATTGCGGAAAATGAGAGGACGCTTGCCACCGTTCGGAAGAGGCTGGAGGAGCAACAAGCTGCGAAGGCACGAGCTGAAGAAAGCCAGATCATTCACTCCTCCAGGTTGGAATCTATGCGAGCACAGCTGGCTGCAAAACCCTTTTTATCTGAAGAGGAGCTGCGGGTCCAAGCCATGATGGAGGCTGAGAAGGCACGTCAGCACGAGATGCATCGTCTCAGGGAGTGCATCCGTTCTTTGCCGGATCAATACTTTTAGCCTTTTCCCCTTCTTTCCCTTTTTTTTTTGTAAAGAAGAGGACACTCTATTAGAGTGTTTGTATCCACTTTTACTATTTTCGATATAATAAAAGTTTTTGAAGTTTTTACCCCTTCTATTGTCTTGAACTCTTTTTTGTCTCTTTTTGCTCAGACACATAGAAGCAAAGAATCTTTGGCTTATCAAAAATGAAAATTTTAACAAGTCAAATTTTGTGGAGAAAAGATCCTATTTTAGGAACTCTCATGATACTGTCAGAGGTGTAATATTAACTTGACAGAGGTGAAATTTTTGATGGACCCGCCACTTTATAAGAGAAAGTGACAAGTAGAATTGGTACCCCCAGGGAGGGTGAACTTTTATCAAGTGTTTGGGATTAACTTGATTGAGCTCAACTGGGGATTTGATGGAAACACTGTGATGGTGTAGTATTAACCTAACAATATTTTTAGGTAGACTTGTTATTCTGTTGAAGAGAATAACAAGTGGGACTAGACTCGTGGGGAATCTAGGAAAGTTTGTTACCGTCAGAGGTGTGATATTAACTTAACAGGTTGGAAGTGGTCTTGTCAGAAGTGTAATGTTAACTTGACAAGGATGTGAGTCAGAGGTGTGATATTAACTTAGCTCAGAAGTATCACTGTCATAGGTGTAATGTTTAACTTGACAGTGAGGGTAATGCTAGAGGTGTAATGTTGAACTTAGCATTGGTCATCTCGGCTTGCATAAGGAAGTCCGAGGGAAAGGTCAAAGCCATAGGTGTATTGTTGAACTTAGCAATGACTTGGATGCTAGAGGTGTGGTGTTAACTTAGCATCATCTATTTCAGCTTCGATATGGAAGTCTGAAGAAAAGTGACTGTCAGAGGTGTAGTATTAAACCTGGCAGAAACTTAATTACTGTTTAGAGGTGTGGTGTTAAACTTTAACAGTAATTTGTCAGAGGTGTGATATTAACTTGACAAAGATTGACTCATGACAAGAGCAATTTGAGGACCTGTCATTCTATTGGTGAGAATTGACAGGTGAAAATTTTGAAATGCCAGAGGTGTAGTATTAACTTGGCGGATTTAAAAATTTGATATTCCGTGTAGAGTTGACAAACAAAATTTGTACTTGACAAGGAATATTGAAAAGTTTTCATTACCAGAGGTATAGTGTTAACTTAGTAATGGTTGTATTTTGTAGACCTACCATTCTGTGGATGAGAATTGGTAGGGGATTTTGGAGGAAAGAGTGGAGCCAAGTCCACTTTAGGATTTTTAGCAAACCCTCAGCTATCAACGGATTTGAGGTGCCTTTACCAACTACCGTTTGAGTTGGGCTAGCCATGCTATTCCCCTCAGCATGATGAGTTGTCGAAGACTTATGTTGGACTTAAAAGCCAACATTTTCTTCTATCCTTAGCCGTCGGGGGCGTCGGATCAAATGGGAACGTGTCCCTTAGGATTTTAGCAAATCCTCAGCTGTCAACGGGTTTGAGGTGCCTTTACCAACTACCGTTTGAGTTGGGCTAGCCATGCTATTACCCTCAGCATGATGAGTTGTCGAAGACTTATGTTGGACCTAGAAGCCAACATTTTCTTCTATCCTTAGCCGTTGGGGGCGTCGGATATTGATGAAGAAGCTCTTCTTGTTTTGATCAGAGGTGTATTTTTAACTTGATCAGCGGAAGAATACCATCTAAGGATAGTACTTCTTCAGGAACCTGCCATTGATCGGCATCATAAGTGTATCGCCATTCGGGGTTATGATGCGATATGACCCATTTGAGTAGACTGACTCTACTACAAATGGTCTTCCCATTTGGGTTGGAATTTTCCTTTTGTCTTGTGCGTCATCACCATGGGTCTTCTGACGGCTAAGACAAGATCGCCTCTCTTGAAAGTTCGCACTTTAACTTTCTTGTTGAAGGCTCTGGTAATTTGAGCTTGGTAGAGCTCGATTTGCTGTTGGGCCTGCAGACGCTTATCATCTAAGGCCTCCAGTTCTTGGAGTCGTTGTCGATGCTTCTCCTCTGTTGTCATCTCCGCTGTCAGGGCGACGCGTAGAGATGGAATTTGGATTTCGAGTGGAAGGACGGCTTCGCACCCGTATACCAAAGAAAATGGCGTAGCTTTAGTTGGGGTTCGCACAGTTGTGCGGTAAGCTCATAAGCATTCACCCAGCTTGTCGTCCCAGTCACGTTGACTTTTTGAAACGAACTTCTTAAGAAGCTTACCAATGGTTTTATTGAAAGCTTCTGTGAGGCCATTAGCGGCAGGATAGTATGCCATTGAGGACACACTCTGGATTCTGAACTTGGCGCAGAATCTCTGGAAAGCCTGGCTAATGAACTGGGGTCCATTGTCATGAACAATTCGCCAAGGTACACCGAAACGGTAAATAACGTGGTGTTTCACGAACTTGATCACATTCGACGACTTGACTTCCTTTAGGGGAATGGCCTCAGCCCACTTAGAGAAATAATCGGTTATTGCCAAAATAAACCGATGTCCTTTTGATGATGGTGGGCTGATAGGGCCAACCACGTCCATGCCCCACATTTCAAATGGCCAGGTAGAGGCCGTAGAGTGGAGGTACCCTGGTGCTTGATGGATGAAATCCCCATGCACTTGGCAAGCGTGGCATCTTTTAGCATAAGTGACGGCGTCGGCAACCATCTTGGGCCAGTAGTAACCCAATTTTTGGAGTCGATGTGCCAGTTTCGGGCCAGGTTGATGGGCTCCACACATACCGTCGTGGGCTTCCCTCAATACCTCTTGAGCCTCCTTTGGTGAGAGGCACCGGAACAAGATCCCGTCATGCGATCGACGATACAATGTTCGTGTAATCGTATTGTAATAGAATTTGGGGGCTTTCCTTCGAATGGCAGCTGCCTCTTTGGTGTCTTCAGGCAGAATGCCGTATAAGATGAAATCGATGTAGGGGAATCGCCAGTCTCTAGGCTCTGGACCGGTTGATGCTTCAAGTGCTTCTTCGCGGTGACGACCTCCCGCCGACTCCTGATAATCCTCGAGAGCATTTCTCGGGCAATACAGGTCGTGGCTGTAGACGAATATCTTCTCTGTTGCTCCAGCTGGAAGATATATGGAGGCAGCCAGGGATGCGAGTGCATCTGCGTGCGCATTTTGCCTGCGCGGTACATGGTCGATGTAGAAGCTTGTAAACCCCTCGGCCATCCGGATAGTTGCATTGTAATAGGGTACTAAGTCTTCATGTCTGACTTTGTACTCCCCGCGAACTTGGCTGACGATGAGCTTGGAGTCGCCGTATGCCTCGAGATTTTTGACGCCAATCTCATCGGCGAATTGCATCCCAATCAAAAGTGCGTTGTACTCCGCCACATTATTGGAACAAGGCTCAGTTAATGAGACGGCTCGGGGAATCACATAATTTTGTGGGGATACGAGTACTACTCCTACCCCCGCTACTACGTGTCCTTTTAGGCTTGTTCTTGATGCACCGTCGAAGAAAAGTTGCCATACTTGACTTTCGAACGATGTCTGAGTCAGGCAGACTTCAGCAACTTCGTCTGGGAGATCCTCATAGATTTTGGCTGCCCTCGGATCTGGGTGCTCAGCTAGGAAATCCGCGACTGCTTGTCCCTTAATGGCCTTTTGTGGTAAAAAACGCATCTCATATTGGGAGAGCAATATGGCCCATTTTGCCAGTCGGCCATTTAGCGATGAAGGTTTATTCATAAGTAACCTCAGGGGGTTGACTTTTGATATGACGTTTATAGTTTGGCCTACCAGATAGTGTCGCATTTTCTAGATAGCGAACACCAGTGCCAAACATTCCTTCTCGATCGGGTTATACCGATGTTCGGCTCCGATCATTGTTCTACTCAGATAGTAGATTGCTTGCTCACGTCCTTGATCGTCATTTTGAGCTAGTAGAGCTCCCAAAGAATGATCCATCGCTCGGACGTACACCAGAAATGGCTTTCCGGATACTGGAGATGCAAGGACTGGTGGTTGGGTGAGGTATTGCTTAATTTCCTCAAACGCTTTTTGGCAAGCGTCATCCCAAATGAATGAGACACCCTTCTTCATCAGCTTAGCGAAGGGTTGGCATCTTCCAGAGAGGTTTGAGATAAACCTGCGGATGTATGCCAATCGTCCTTGCAATCCCCTGAGTTCCTTGAGATTTCTCGGGGTTGCATCTCCTGGATAGCGCGAACCTTTTCCGGGTCCAAGTGAATTCCGGTGGATGTTACAACAAATCCTAAGAATTTGCCACTGGCCACCCCTAGGAAGGACTTTGTGGGATTCATCTTCAATTGATGAACCCGCATGATGTCGAAGACCACCTTCAGGTCTGCCATATGATCACCTTTAGTGCGGCTTTTACCGCGATGTCATCAACATAACATTCCATCGTTTTGCGTATTTGCTGATGGAAAATGGCGTTCATAGCCCTTTGGTATGTTGCCCTGCATTTTTCAGTCCGAAGGGCATGACGGTATAGCAATAAACCCCCAATGGTATCCTGAAGGAGGTGTGCTTTTCATCGTCAGGATACATTTTGATTTGATTGTATCCTGAGAATCCATCCATGAAGGACATTCGCTCGAATCCGCAAGTATTGTCAATCATAACATCTGTGATTGGCAATGGGAATTCGTCTTTGGGACAAGCCTCATTTAGATCACGGAAGTCGATGCAGATCCGGATCTTCCCGTTCTTCTTGGAGACGGGAACGATGTTGGCTACCCAGTCGGGATGTTGTTCTTCCCTAATGAAGCCAGAATCAATAAGTTTTCTGACTTCTGATTGAATTGCCTCCATTATTTCTGGGCGAAACCGTCGCTGCTGTTGTTTGACAGGCTTTACGTCCGGATTGATGTTGAGGCGGTGCATAGCCACTTGAGGATCAAGTCCTGGCATGTCCTCATAATTCCAGGCGAAGACGTCTATATACTCTTGTACAAGAGATATTAGATCTTTCTTCTCCGAAGGTGACAGGCCGTCACTTATGAAGATGGGCTTAGGGTTAGCCTCATCTCCTAGGTTGATCTGAACAATCTTATCTTCTGTGGGTGGCTCGCGCTGTTCAAAGGGGTGTCCCAAAGAGCATTTAAATGTTTGATCCAAGGATCTGTATCGGATTGGATCATTTCTTCATCTCCATCTTCGAGGTGGCTTGTCGAAACCATGTTCACTGAAAGTTCCTTGAAGATGTTGCCGACACTGACATCTGACTCCCAGGATAATGTGTCTGAAGAATAATTGTTGCTCGACGATTCTTGAGAATCGGAGGCTGATGGAACCGGAGTTGATACATAGCCCAACCCCCGGCGTGTCCGATGATAATAATTGGGGGCCTTCCCTTTTGGCACAAAGGATTGAAGCAACGTCCTCCTTCCCTTGCCGAAGTTCAACCCGGGTCTGTCGGTTAGATCGTACCCCATGCACTTCATCATTTTGAGTGCTTTTGGTTCATAATGATCGAACTGACGTGATTCCTCCTCGCCTTCCGATTCGTCGCGGGGCGTTGGTTCAGACGAGATTCGCCCAAAGAGAATTGGTTTTGGCCTTTCCGTCTTGCTGGAACCATGAATATAGATTCTTGCGCATTATCATTGTCTTGGTATGTCTCGAAGGATGATTTCACTGGTACATGCAATGATGTCAAGGCACCCATTGCCGACCAGAGATCGTCATCTATATCAGTGCTAGTGTCTGACGGTATTGAATCAGAAGCACACGCAGAAAAATACGCAAAATTTAAATCTTCATTAATATACCAACCGCCTACATCATCGGTGGTATTATCGACATCGGGTTTATTAGTGCCCGTTACAAGTGGTTCTAACTCCCACAGGCACTCTTCTTTCTCAAGCTCAGTGTCAGCCTCATTACCAGAGTCTGGCTCTTCTGGTTGTGGGGCTTCATCCGTTTCCACCGGATCTTGGTACAGCAAAGAGTCGGTGAAATAATTCTCGACCCCTTTGAACGGATGCCTTTCGACAATCAACGTCTGCACATTTCCACCCCCGTCAATGTACTTCTTGACTTGGTGGAGAGTGGAGGGAACGATGGAGTTGCGGTGAATCCACGGTCGTCCCAGCAACAGATTGTAGGAAGTGTCGGCATCGATGATGTAGCATGTCACCTCCGACTTGAGGCTTCCAATCTGACACTTGAGCTTGATCTTCCCCATCGGACGGGTCTGGTTGGCATTGAACCCATAGATAGTCGTCTGGGTAGGGCTCAAACGATGGGTAGGAATGCCGAGATGTTGCATGACCCGGCGAGGCATGATGCTCAACGCGGACCCTGGATCTACCTGGATGCGGTTCACCTCAGACGATCCGATATACCCTGTGAAGTACAGGGGTCGATCATGCTTCCCTTTCACCTGCATATCATCTGCCGTGAAGGTGATGCAGGGGGCATTCTGGGAGGTGTGGAGGCAATGCTCTACATCTTCCTCCTTCGGCACCTGGGTCATGAAGACCTCAGCATTTGCCAGAGCTTCTTGCAGAGCTTCCCTGGTCGACTTTGATAGTCTAAGAAGTTCATACAAGGTAATGCGTGTCGGAATGTTGGCCAACTGAGCCAGGACATCAAAGCGGTAAGGTGGCGTAGATCCTTCCGTAATGCCCTTTTGAAGGGCTCGAGAAAATCGAGTCCCCTTCTGCTTCTCCACAGGTGGCTTTGTGGAGGGCCTGACTGGCTCCGCAGTTGGTTGTGGAGGGACTTCTGCCGTTTCACCGTACTGTTTCAAGTACGCCTGTCCTGAACGGGTTCCCGCCATCGGTTGGTTGGGCTCTGCGGCCAGGACTATCGTTTCCTCCTCTGAGTCGGTCAGTGAAGGGATATCAGTCTCCGCTTCTCGAGAGAAGGCACCTACCACATTGCAGGATGAGGCTTTTGCCTTGCCTTTGGATTTCCTGTTGGTCACAGTAGTCCATTGCTGTTCATTGACAAGGTCAGGGTGGACCCACATAATTTCCCCTTGAGGTGTAGGGACGGGTACCAAGCCTTTCTCTTGCTGCTGGTGAGGGTCTGTGTTGACCACTCTCAGCTCTCCTCTTGGGATAGGAGCTACCCCCGCAGGCGTTGGAGGTTGTCTCCCGAACTGGAGAACTGACATCACATTAGCCGTCACCTTCTTCTGCTCTGGTCGGAGTTTTAACACCTCCGCGTCAATCAGAGCTTGAAGGACGTCCTTGAAGACGTAGCAGCTTTTGGTAGGATGTCCCAACATTCTGTGGTACATGCAGTAGTTGGGATTGTCGGTCTTGCCGACTTCCTCTGGGCGTCGAGCTTCAGGGAGCTTTAGTCGGTTTCTCTTGTTGAGTAGTTTAAAGAGCAAATCGACATGTTCCTCCTTGAAGGAATATTGTTTGTTGGCGCGTGGCTGGCTTGAAGAGCCACTCGCCTTGCCTGTTTGAGGTTTGGTGGGAGATTTGGTCTCCGTGGCCAAATTATCCTTCCGCTTTGTTTGGAGGGATGTGTCCGGCGCACGCCTTGTCGACCTTTCCGGCCTAGGCTTACCTTCCTCCGCTCGGACGCGGGCGACAATCTCCTCAGCCTGTTCACCTTGTTGGACTAATTGCTTCCAGGTGCGGCTTTCAGCAACTCCTATTTGAGCAAGGAGTGAGGTTTGGAGATTGTGGCGGCATGTTTCCACCAGGGTGGCCTGGGTCATACCACTTGGACACCGGAGTGCCATGTTCCGAAATCTTTCCACGAAAGATTTGTTGGCCCAATGGCCTTCCACTCTAGTTTTGATGATGATCAACTCATGTAGTTATGTTTACTAATATTCTTGTGTTTCTAAGTTTCAGATCATTAACAGGATATTAGTTGGTGATTAGCTTCAACAAGGAGTTTAGAAGCTTTCCATGTTGATTCCGGTGCCAAAGCTTAAAGATCATACCTTTGCACTTGGAGGATCACGCGTTTGGGATCGAGTCTACTTGAAGATGGAAGATCGACAAGAAGACTTAGGTATCCTAGTTTAGATAGAGTTTTAGATCCATTTGTAAAGCTTAGTTTAGTTGATATGCTCAAGTGCACAAAACACACACGTTTCATGATTTGGTTCTTGGTTTTCATGAATAATAGATCAAAACAAGTTTACTTTATACCTATGTATATTAGATATGGTCTAGATATACATACATGCTTTAAACTTGCTAGACAAACTTATTTTGACTATCCTATTCATGTTTTGGAAAAATCAAGTTTGACAAAATACAAGTTTTGTTTTTGATAAAATTGGCAAGACACAA
Source organism: Agave tequilana (assembly GCA_038442645.1). Taxonomy (NCBI): domain Eukaryota; kingdom Viridiplantae; phylum Streptophyta; class Magnoliopsida; order Asparagales; family Asparagaceae; genus Agave; species Agave tequilana. The sequence goes on from JAVJIF010033794.1 coordinate 42,898, forward strand.
AATGAATTGATATGTTGATATATTGTCTTGAAATTTTTATCACATTGTTTGAGTTTCAATATAAAATGATAAAACAATTTTTATGGTATTTTTAAAAGAGATAAAAGATTTTTTTGAAAACATTTTTCCAAATTTTCTGACCTTGTTTTTGTGCTGACAGGCTGGTCGGTCGACCCTGACGGTCGACCGCACCAAGGGCCGGTTGACCGTTCGGGTCGACCGACGTGCACAGACGTGCACGTCTGTTAGGCACAGACACGGTCGACCGGGACGGTCGACCGAGTTGAGAGCTCTGCTCTCGGGTTTTCTGGGTCGACCGGGCCGGTCGACCGCAGTTGCCCAACGGTCATAATTCTGACCGTTGGCGGTCGACCGGACCGGTCGACCGGTGGCCTGTCAGGCTGCCACATCAGCCTAACGGCTAGTTTTGTATAGGGGCTATATAAACCCCATCTCTTTGGGGATTTTGGCCAAGTTTTCAAGAAGAAAAATTTCAGTGTTTCTCTAGTGTTTAAACAAGTTTTCAAAATAGTTTTTGTGCTAAAAAGATTTCATCTTTATTGTTTTTGGGTTTTTGAAAAATCAAAGAAAACTAGGGTTTTGGGATATTGTTTTGATCTTTAATTTCTATCATATACAAGAGATTTCCCAAGTAGTTTTTCTTTGTTACTTGTTTCCAAAAACACCTAGTTTCCACACTTGAGCTATCACCTATCCTAATCTATTTAGGATCTTGTTTTTGTGGAAAAGAAAAGAGAAAAGAAAGAAAGATTGTGTTTGTGGTCTTTGTAACCACTTATTGTAAACCCTCCTTGCTTTTGTGAATCCTTCTTCGGTAGAGGTGATCGGAGTGGTATTGGTTTGGATCCCTCTTTGGTAGAGGTGATTGTGTTTGTTGTGAGCCTCTTCGGTAGAGGTTGTTGTTGTTATTGTTTGTTGTTGGCTACGGGCCGTATCCCTCTTCGGTAGAGGTGGATTGTGGTTGTATAGCCTCGGTGGCTTTGTAAGGTTGAGAGAGGAGTTCGGTACTCCTATAGTGGATTGGGAAATCCTACATGGTGGTGTAGGCGGGGATGTAGAGTTGGGTACTCGAACCTCGAAACAAATCTTTGTGTTAGCGTTTGATCCAATTTCTCTCAACTCTACTCTCTTTACTTTGTGCAAGCATCATTTCATTCAAGCATCATTTTTTCATTGCATATATATCTTATATATTGCTTGTGTTGCCTTGCATCTTTTATATTGCAATTCATTCTTATATGCTTGGCATTGTGTGCATTTCATATTGCTTGGATTGCTTGTGTGTGTGTGCCTAACTTATACTCATCCAACAAGAGCTTCACATAGCGCCTCAACCCATTTCAAGGGGAATCAAGGGGAGTTAGTCCAGAGCCTCGCAAGGGGAATTCGGCTACACTTGTTGTATTGTATTAAGAGTGTTGCAAGATTTGCATTAGCTTCCGCATTTAGCGCACTTAGTTTGCATTTAGTTTCTTAGATTAGCACTCACACCTATTCACCCCCCTCTAGGTGTTTTTCAATTGGTATCAGAGCTAGTGCTCCTGATACTTAGGCTTAACATCCTAGGAGTGATCCATTTGCTTGCTAATCTCATTTGCATTTGTTTGTTTGCACATTCATATATAGTTTACCATGGACTTCATGACCCCTCCTAGCTTTGACCCTTCCAACATTGATGTTTGGAAGTATAGGATGTCCATGTACCTAAAGACCCTAGGTTTGCATGTTTTCCTTGCCGCCACCAAGAGATGTTATCTTGGTGATAGCAATCATATAGGGGCCAATGCACAAGCCCTAGAAGCCATTAGAAGCACATTACCTAAAGATTATCTCGTATGTGTTTCTAACTTTGATTCCGCCTTTGCAGTGTGGAACAAATTGACAACCACCACCACCTCGGAGCTTCAAGTTCAAATTCAAGAAGAGGAATCTAGTGGAGAATCCGATCCACAATGCTTCATGGTCCAAGGGAATGACTCCCTTGAGGTACATTCGGAATCCCACCTAGATAGTGATTATGATGCTAGTTCTTCATGTGATGATATTGTTGATCCCCATGCTTTGAATGAAGAACTATCTATTGTTTGTGAAAAACTAATTGAAAAATATAAGATTTTGAAAAAGAAAAGTCTAGAAATTGAAAAAGAAAATAAGTGTTTGCATTCTAGACTTGATTGTGTTTTGCAAGAAAAGGTTGAGGTCTATAATGAAAGGATTCATTGAGATCTCAATTGGAACTTGCACTTAAAGAAAATGAATTTTTAAAGTCTAAAAATGATTGCCTTGCTATTTTGAAGAAAAATGAAAATTTGTCTTCTAAAGTAGATTTTGTTTTAAAAGAAAATGTTGCTTTGAAAAATAAAATTATTTCTATTTCTAATGATTTAGATGTTTGTGTAAAGAAAAACATTGTTTTGCAAAATAAGATTGATGCACATGTTTGTCATGCTAGGGTAGTATCACACACTTCACCTATTGCATGCTCCACTTCTTCTACAATTCAAAATGATATAAATTTGTTAAAGAAGAAAATAGATTGTTTGGGCTCCACTATGAGCCAATGTGCCATGAACCACTCACGATTGGAAACCTTGGTTCGAAAAAAGCAAGTTCCATCTTTTCATGCACACCCTCCACGGCATACACATGCTCCTCACAGACACCATCACACGTATGCTCATGTGTACACATGTACACATTGTGGCCGAAAAGGCCATCTTGCTAAATTTTGTTATGATAGATTAAATATTTCAAATTTAGCAAAGAAATTTGTTTGGGTTAGAGAAGGTACTAACCCCCATGGACCCAAGAAGATATGGGTACCAAAGACCACCCCTCCTATTATTTTGATGTAGGTGTAGGCTCTCACATGACGTGAGAGTGATGACACCTTGGAGTGGATGCGTTCCGTACTTAAAGGAAATCAATTGGATGCATCACTTTCAAGGGAAGATTTGGTGGGAGGACCACCTTGGTTTGGAGAACTAGAGCGGTGCCCTCATTGGTTTTGGTATCGAATCTCTAACTCCTTATTTATTATTTACATGCTTTTAATATTCATTGTTTATAGCATGTTTCATTGTTTAGTGATTAGTATGAAAATGCCATGTTAATTAGATTCTTGATACACATGTATAGTATTTGAGACACCCATGTTTAAGATGGATTATTATTTTGTGTTCTCATATTTGATTAGCCATCATGTACATCATAAATCTAATAACATGTGGATATTCATAATAATCATGTTTAAGTTTTTCATGTTGATTTTTATTTTGTATTTTGATGCTTCATGTTAAGATTACATGTTTAAATGTTAGTTTTCACTAAAACTAGGTATATACTTGTGCATATAGTGGGCCACAAATAAATCTATATATGTTTGGGCTTGATTGCTTATTTGAACCCATTAGATGTGCTAGTATAGTCTAGTTTTGATTATTCATACATCTTATACTTGTATTCTCATTTTTGAATGTGTTTTATGTTTGTGTATTTCACTTCATGTATATGTTTGTATTGCCAAACTTTAAGATATACATGTATACCCCTGAGTCATTTGCTTTTCATGCAAATCTATTTATGGACTCAATTGTGTTTAGGGATATGTATGTATACTTCATGTTTGACAATTCATACATATACCTTGAAATGAAATTTTGTTTTAATGAAAATTAGTTTTCAAGTTTTTCATGTATTTATATTTAACTTCATGTATATGTCCGTCTTATACAAACTATTGACTATACATGAGTATCCTTTTGAGCCACGTGCCTTCATGCATATACCTTTGTGGACTCGTTATGTTTTGGATATGTATGTATACTTTAGTTTGTATTAGACATACATATGCCTTGAAGATTAGATAGTTTTGATGATTTCGTGTTTTAAGGAATAATTGAGCTTATTGCCTAATTTTCATGATTATGATCTTCATATTTTATTTTTACACTCACATTTATTGCTTGCTCATGTTTTGTTTTCATGAGTCTTATTTAAGCCTAATTGAACTTGAGTGTTTGATATGATGTGGATTCCATGTTTATGAAAAACAATTTTGTTTTATTCCTTGCTTGAAGGATTTCGTACTAGTTAACAAATTTTTCCATTTAACTAGTTGCGATATTCTTCATATGGTAGAGATTTTCAAACAAAACTAAATTTTCAAATCTATCTTTGAAAACCCCTACCTTCTAAGGGCGGTTGGATGGGAGATCATGGTCATGTATGCTTTAAAATGAAAATTATTTAAAACTTGAACCTTGATTGGGTGGTAGATTATATGAGATATACACTTGATTATTATTGTTGATTCAATTGGTATCATTGAACTCTTTCAATTGGTATCAATTTTGACATTTTTGGTATACTCATATATTTGTTTATGTATGTATGCTTCAATTTCAATGGTATCAATTTCTATTGGTATCTATTTTCCATACATATATATGTTTGTGTTTATGCTAGTGCTTGAGTTTCACTTTTGTTTCAATTGATTACTTTTAAATTGGTATCAAGACTATGCATATTTTAGTTTGTATTTCATAAAGGGGGAGAAAATTGATTTTGTATTTCAATTGGTATTTGTACTCCCACACTTTATGATTAAAAGTGTTATTTTAAACATATGATATCAACATCAAATTTGTTTATATGTTTTAAAATGAACAATTCTTACAATTGGTATCAATGTTTCTATGTAAAATCTTTTCAATTGGTAAAATATTTACAATTGGTATCATATTTAAAAAATTCAAAATTGTTTTGGTTTCAAGATTCATGTTTAAAGATTCAAGACTTATGTTTAATTACAATTGGTATTTCCAAAATTTTGTTTAAAGAAAATATTCAAAGTTTTGATTTGTATTGCTTATATGCAAGGAGAGCTTAACATCTCTTCATATAGATTCATGTTGAGTGTATTGTGTATTGAAGAGCTTCACATCTCTTCTTTATGTGGTACACGTGTGTAGGGGGAGCTTCACATCTCCTCTTATTCATTACATAATGTGTGTTATGTGAATTAGGGCTTAACTTCCCTCCTTCATGTAATGCATATGTGTAGGGAAGCTAACTTAGCGTCTTCCTCTTCATGAATGTATATAGCATATAACACTTATTATCCTTGTTTATTTTCTTTTGGTATCAAGATGCTTCATTGACATATTTTCAATTGATATCATGTTTTTAAAGTCACCCCTTATTGACTTTGTTTTTGTTTTAGACAAAAAGGGGGAGAACATTGTCTTTTATTGTTTTGTTTGACATAAAGGGGAAGAAAGATTTTTACCCTCGTTTTATTTATGGTTTTGATTACCCCTTTGTTGATGATTGACAAAAAGGGGGAGAAAGATTTATGAAGTTTTATATGCATGCTTATGTTTATGCATATATTATGTTTTAATCTCAAGAATCTCAAGAATACTAAGTTTAATTGATTTATAGAGTTTGCTTTGTAATTGGTATCTAGAGCTTATTTTGTTTTGAATATTCCATTTGATATCTAGAACCATTTATTGTTTATGCATATGCATGTTTCATGTTTAATATTCATTGCATATATTTATTGTTTATCCCTATGCATGAGTTAAGGGGGAGCTTCCTTGAAGCTTATCTTTAATCCATGCATATATAACTCCATGAGTTTTGTCATCATCAAAAAGGGGGAGATTGTTGGCCCAATGGCCTTCCACTCTAGTTTTGATGATGATCAACTCATGTAGTTATGTTTACTAATATTCTTGTGTTTCTAAGTTTCAGATCATTAGCAGGATATTAGTTGGTGATTAGCTTCAACAAGGAGTTTAGAAGCTTTCCATGTTGATTCCGGTGCCAAAGCTTAAAGATCATACCTTTGCACTTGGAGGATCACGCGTTTGGGATCGAGTCTACTTGAAGATGGAAGATCGACAAGAAGACTTAGGTATCCTATTTTAGATAGAGTTTTAGATCCATTTGTAAAGCTTAGTTTAGTTGATATGCTCAAGTGCACAAAACACACACGTTTCATGATTTGGTTCTTGGTTTTCATGAATAATAAATCAAAACAAGTTTACTTTATACCTATGTATATTAGATATGGTCTAGATATACATACATGCTTTAAACTTGCTAGACAAACTTATTTTGACTATCCTATTCATGTTTTGAAAAAATCAAGTTTGACAAAATACAAGTTTTGTTTTTGATAAAATTGGCAAGACACAAAAATGAATTGATATGTTGATATATTGTCTTGAAATTTTATCACATTGTTTGAGTTTCAATATAAAATGATAAAACAATTTTTATGGTATTTTTAAAAGAGATAAAAGATTTTTTTGAAAACATTTTTCCAAATTTTCTGACCTTGTTTTTGTGCTGACAGGCTGGTCGGTCGACCCTGACGGTCGACCGCACCAAGGGCCGGTCGACCGTTCGGGTCGACCGACGTGCACAGACGTGCACGTCTGTTAGGCACAGACACGGTCGACCGGGACGGTCGACCGAGTTGAGAGCTCTGCTCTCGGGTTTTCTGGGTCGACCGGGCCGGTCGACCGCAGTTGCCCAACGGTCATAATTCTGACCGTTGGCGGTCGACCGGACCGGTCGACCGGTGGCCTGTCAGGATGCCACATCAGCCTAACGGCTAGTTTTGTATAGGGGCTATATAAACCCCATCTCTTTGGGGATTTTGGCCAAGTTTTCAAGAAGAAAAATTTCAGTGTTTCTCTAGTGTTTAAACAAGTTTTCAAAATAGTTTTTGTGCTAAAAAGATTTCATCTTTATTGTTTTTGGGTTTTTAGAAAATCAAAGAAAACTAGGGTTTGGGATATTGTTTTGATCTTTAATTTCTATCATATACAAGAGATTTCCCAAGTAGTTTTTCTTTGTTGCTTGTTTCCAAAAACACCTAGTTTCCACACTTGAGCTATCACCTATCCTAATCTATTTAGGATCTTGTTTTTGTGGAAAAGAAAAGAGAAAAGAAAGAAAGATTGTGTTTGTGGTCTTTGTAACCACTTATTGTAAACCCTCCTTACTTTTGTGAATCCCTCTTCGGTAGAGGTGATCGGAGTGGTATTGGTTTGGATCCCTCTTTGGTAGAGGTGATTGTGTTTGTTGTGAGCCTCTTCGGTAGAGGTTGTTGTTGTTATTGTTTGTTGTTGGCTACGGGCCGTATCCCTCTTCGGTAGAGGTGGATTGTGGTTGTATAGCCTCGGTGGCTTTGTAAGGTTGAGAGAGGAGTTCGGTACTCCTATAGTGGATTGGGAAATCCTACACGGTGGTGTAGGCGGGGATGTAGAGTTGGGTACTCGAACCTCGAAACAAATCTTTGTGTTAGCGTTTGATCCAATTTCTCTCAACTCTACTCTCTTTACTTTGTGCAAGCATCATTTCATTCAAGCATCATTTTTTCATTGCATACATATCTTATATATTGCTTGTGTTGCCTTGCATCTTTTATATTGCAATTCATTCTTATATGCTTGGCTTGATTGTGTGCATTTCATATTGCTTGGATTGCTTGTGTGTGTGTGCCTAACTTATACTCATCCAACAAGAGCTTCACATAGCGCCTCAACCCATTTCAAGGGGAATCAAGGGGAGTTAGTCCAGAGCCTCGCAAGGGGAATTCGGCTACACTTGTTGTATTGTATTAAGAGTGTTGCAAGATTTGCATTAGCTTCCGCATTTAGCGCACTTAGTTTGCATTTAGTTTCTTAGATTAGCACTTACACCTATTCACCCCCCCTCTAGGTGTTTTTCAAGATTTGACAGACTCCCCTCTCCGTTGTTTGGTAGCTAGAAGGGTAGGCATTGTGACCTCCGAGTCATCTTCGAAGAAGCGTGTTAAGAACAGCTTCTCCAGATCGCCCCAGTTCTTTATAGAACCTTCTGGGAGCTTCATAAACCATTCAAAGGCTAACCCTTTCAGGGTGCCAATGAACAGGCGCGCCAAAATAGCGTCATTATCCACTACTTTCCCGGTCTGGGATTTGAAGTAGTAGATGTGCTGGTTGGGGGACCCCTTCCCGTCAAATGCTTGGAGGGTTGGAGCCTTGAACTTAGGAGGGTACGGGACTGAATCCCACTCGCCGGATAGGGCCGGACCACTCCCGCTTCTTGGAGGCCTTTACGGTTGGTAAGGGCCTCGAGGTGCTGCTCTAGTTGACTCATTCTTTTAGCATGAGCCTTTTTTGGGTCTTGCGACGAAGATTTGGACGAATTCGAAGTAGATCGCCGCGCCTCTTCAGAAGGTTCAGAAGATGAGCTTTCTCCCTTTCTCCCTTTGCCCTTCGACCTCCTAGGAGGAGATCTCCTCCTGTCTTCAAGCAACTGCGCAAGCGCCTGCTTGATGGAGTCGATAGATGCCTGTTGAGAAAGGATCATATCCATTTGCGCCTTCTGGATCTGCTCCAAACGTTTGGTCGTCTCGTCAGGAGTGCCTGTCATGTAAGCAGAGGCCTCCTTCTCGACGGAAGAGTTCGATGCCCTAGATTCCACTACGGCGGAGTGAGAATCGTTCACTTCAACGCCGTGGGCTAAGGCATTATAGTCAATTGGGGGAATGGCCCCCGTCTGGGTACGAGTGTGTCAATACACCCCTTCCAGTTCAGAGTCAGACTCGGACTCATCTGAGCCGACTGCAATTTGTTTTCCCTTGCTCCTGCTTGTCATATTTGCAGTGAGCTCCGGGTACTCAACGTCAGAGAAGGTCCTCCTTCTATGGGAGCGTCTTCTTTTAGCTGACGGAGGAATCAGGGTCAGCTGTCTGACCAAAGACTGCTGGTGTACGCCTGATCCGTAACGACACTCCGAGAGCATGGAGATGAGCCGTTGGCAGCAGCATGACGAAGTGACCTGATTGGCACTTCTTTTCTTCGTCAGATAATCCCTCAAATCCATGGGAGGGGGATTGAAAAGATTAGCCTCGCAACGTCGAAGACGGGAGACATCCATGTGCTGCGCAGTCTGGACGCAGACTTCAGGGACGCGATTTTCGCGTCGCGGCTGTGGAACGCGCGTCTGGCGTCTCTGTTGAGATGAGACGCGAGTGTCGCGTTGTTGTTTGGTGCGTCGGAGCAGAGACGCTTGAGAGAGGGTGGGCCGCTGGGCCCCTCGTCTCTGGGCGCGTGCTTCCTGCGTTTGACGAGACGCAGAAGCTTCGTCTTGGCGCTTGGTAAGTTGGTCCTCAAAGGACTCAACTTGAGGAGTTGCGCGTTTGGGCCGCCAGACGCGGATTTCACGTACTGGACGTGGCGCAGGCAAGGCGCAAGATTGTACGTCGCGTCCAGCCTCAGTTGGACAACCGACGGTTCCAACTTGCAGCTGACGCGCACGTCTCCTCTGTCGACGCTCAGCGTTTCGATTGCGTCGAGGAGGTAGAGAGAGACCAACAACATCCTGATGCTGGACACCAGGGATTTTGACCACGCGGGTCTCCTGAGAGACGTTGACGCGGGTGTTCTGTGCGACGCGGTTGGTCGCAAAGGCAGATGTGCCTGGGACCACGCGGGCCTTCTGAGAGGTGTTGACGCGCGTCTCTTGCTTGGCACAGTCGGCAGCAGGGGAGCTCGAGAGAGCCACAGATCGGGACTCGAGGCCATTCCCCGTTGAGACCCGGCGGCAGACGCGGGTCTTGGGCTCTTGGAGCCAGAAGAGAGGAACTCTTCGTACTTCGCCTGGTCGAATTCAACAACGAGCGATTCGACCATCTTTCCCTCATGGTGGACGTCATCTTACGCCACTACCTGTTCGTCAGTAACGAAAGTTGTCCCCAGCGGAGTCGCCATCTCTTGTATGACCCGGGAAAGGAGAGAGACAGGAATATTGCAGTAAAAGTTTTCCTTGAATCAAATGAAAAGGATTACAACAACAACTGTTCCTTCCGGTTACAAGGGAGGGAGGATATTGAATCTTGAATCCCCCCTTTGTTTAAGGCTGGGTTCTTCGTGTGGCAGTGGAGAGTGAATCTTGTTCTCCGTTGACCGGATGACCGTCCTTCAGGGATCTCCTCTTCGGCCGGTAGAAAGAGTAACTCAGCTCCGTCTACCAAAACTCTAAAAGAGAAGGTAAGCGAAGAGTAACTTGTACGCAGCAAGCTAGCTTGAAGAGTCGAGTTCTCTCTCTGTTGATGATCTCTCCGTTGTCCTCTTCTCCTTCTTTTTTATTGCCAAAAGTCCGACCGCTTCTTCATAGCGACGGGGCTATTTATAGGGGTCCCAGGGGTGAACGTGCCCCCCTGAAAACGCTCCACAATGAGGGCCAACTTTCCCTCTACATGGGCGGTAACTAACCCACGTGCCTGCTAAAGACATGCCATGATGGGGGCTGATTTCCTTACGTGTGGGCAGTGATTGGTCCCTTAACCAAGGCGGTTATAACTGAGACGCGGGTTTTAGACCTTGGCGTCTTGAGGCTGAGACGCGGGTGTCAGGCCAACGCGCCTTGATGCTGAGACGCGGGTGTCGAGCCAACGCGCCTTGATGCTGAGACGCGGGTGTTGAGCCAACGCGCCTTGATGTTGAGACGCGGGTGTCGAGCCAACGCGCCTTGATGCTGAGACGCGGGTGTCGAGCCAACGCGCCTTGATGCTGAGACGCGGGTGATAGTCCCTCGCGTCTAGAGCTGAGACGCGGGTGATAGTCCCTCGCGTCTAGAGCTTGAAACTTTGCTTTTCAATGGCTTGTCCTCCAGTAACTTTTGGACAGCCTACAGTGGTCCACAGGAGATTCGGCGAGCGAAAGCGAGCCGGCTATTCGTGCTGATTCTGCCAAGAATTTCCGATGGAGCCCCTGGAGACTGATGTGGCTGACGAGATGTTTGAGGCGACATCATCCTTTGGTACTGTGCTAACCTCTTGGCTTCTTTTGCATGTAGTGTCCCGACTAACCGCAGTCTTGTTACAGGTGTTCGGCCTTAAGATGCATCAGCTTTAAGAGAGCCAGAAGATTTCCCCGAAGGGTCAAGGGGGGTCATGAGCGCTTCGACCACGGTGGATGCTGCTGTGCTGGACGCGCTATATGGCGATCTGCCTTCTTATCGGCCCAAGTCAACCGAAGGACTAGAGGTTGAAGGGGCAGCAGTTCCGGAGGTGTCCTCACTCCCAACTATATCAACGAGTGAGGTGCCGACAGTTTTGCTAAGTGCGGAGCTAAGGGTGATTACAAGCCCTACTTCCCCAACTCTGGTGGTTGAGCCTGCTGTTCAGGAGATGGTTACCAGCCCTACCTCAGCGGTGGCTAGCGCACTGATTTTCATGAAGACTCCGCAGAGATCACTGACAATCTACCCTGCTGTTGATGTTCCCATTGCTCCTTCCATGATAGTGACGACCAGGCCGGTGGATTTTTCTGAAGTTACCTCTCTACCAGAAGTGGCTGAGGTTGAGAACGACTATAAAGGTGACCTTGTCGATAATTTTTATAAAGGCTTAGGGTGAACTATCGACCTGGTTTTGAAGGGCTCGACTATGCCGTTCTCGAAGTTAAAGGTGGTCCTCTCCCATGGCATCGAAAGTATTCAGGATTTCGAGGGGTATCACCAGGCTACTGCTTTGGAACTCCTGGTGGATGAATTTGAGAAGGATGTAGAGGAATGGCGCCGTCTCCGCTGTTCGGACCTGGAGTCTTTAGTTGATGAGCGGTTTGCGCGTCTTGTCGCTCAAAAGCACGAGGCCCGGCTTGTCGCACAAGAGGCTGCTAAGGCTATCTCTTCTGACTTGAAATCCTTGGAAACAAGGCAGGAAGAGGTCAGAAGTACGATTGACGCCTCCACCAGTGCTCTTCTTAACGCTGAAGACAAGATTGGGAAGGCCGAGGAAATGATCAGGAAAGCAAATCTTATTTATCCAAGGCTAAACTGGTGCGTCTTGAAGAAACTGCGCGGCTTGAGCAGCTTAAGGCTCAAGATGAAGAGCTCTCACAGCAGGGGCTGTCGCAGAGGGCAACTTTGGCGGAGGTTGAAGCTCGTCTGACCCAGGCAATGGATTTCAATGAGGCTGAGCTGAGGTCACAATCGCTTGCCCAGGCTGCTGATGACAGGAGGACGAGGCTGGACTCCCTTGGAGAGCGGCTCAGATCTTACAGTGTGCGCCTGTAGCTCCATGTACTTTATCCTTTTGGAGTGAATGAAAATTTTTTTCTTCTTTTGTCGAATCTCCAATCTTATTCTTCTTTCTGAATTGCGGTTCCAAATTGTATTGTAATTTCTTGAGAACATAGTTCTTGTTAGGTTAGATAATGAGACTTGGCTATCTGTCAGTTCAGAGGTCGCGATGACATAACTGGTTGAGACGCCACCAAGCCCGAAACCGGTCCTTGTCGGATCGAAAGATGAGACCTATCTTTTGTAAATGTCAACAGGGCTCGGGGTTGAAACTTAGCTGTCTGCTGGTTCAGAGGTCGCAATGACATAACCGATTGAGACGCCACTAAGCTCGAGGTAGGTGATACTTGTCTTTTGTAGATGTCAACAAGTATCGAGACCTGTCTTTTGTAAATGTCAACAGGGCTCAAGGTTGAGACTTGTCTTTTGTAAATGTCAACAAGCTCAAAATTGAGACTTGACTGTCTGCTGGTTCAGAGGTCGCAATGACATAACCGATTGAGACGCCACCAAACTCAAAAATTTGGTGATACTTATCTTTTGTAAATGTCAATAAGTATCGAGACCTGTCTTTTGTAAATGTCAACAGGGTTCAAGGTTGAGACTTGTCTTTTGTAAATGTCAACAAGCTCAAAATTGAGACTTGGATGTCTGCTGGTTCAGAGGTCGCAATGACATAACCGATTGAGACGCCACCAAGCTCAAAAATTTGGTGATACTTATCTTTTGTAAATGTCAATAAGTATCGAGACCTGTCTTTTGTAAATGTCAACAGGGCCCAAGGTTGAGACTTGTCTTTTGTAAATGTCAACAAGCTCAAAATTGAGACTTGGCTGTCTGCTGGTTCAGAGGTCGCAATGACATAACCGATTGAGATGCCACCAAGCTCAAAAATGTAATGGAGTTTGGAACAAGGTCTCGTTTTCACGGGGAGAAATGAGGGAATTGCTGTCATAGGTTTAATGTTAACGTAACAGCGAAATGTATATGTGGTCTTACCATTCTATGGATGAGAATTGGTAAGTGATTTTGGAGGTCTCGTTCTCACGGGGAGAAACGAGGGAATTGCTGTCATAGGTTTAATGTTAACGTAAATGTATATGTGGTCTTACCATTCTATGGACGAGAATTGGTAAGTGATTTTGGAGATCTCGTTTTCACAGGGAGAAACGAGGGAATCGCTGTCATAGATTTAATGTTAATGTAACAGTGAAATGTTTATGTGGCCTTACCATTCTGTGGATGAGAATTGGCAAGTGACTTTGGAGAGGGAATCAAATGGGAACGGGTCCCTTAGGATTTTTAGCAAACCCCCAGCTGTCAACGGGTTTGATATGCCTTTACCAACTACCGTTTGAGTTGGGCTAGCCATGCTATTTCCCTCAGCATGATGAGTTGTCGAGGACTTATGTTGGGCTTACAAGCCAACATTTTCCTCTATCCTTAATCGCTAAGGATGTCGGATTATCTGGTTAATATATGCATAACCTCGATTCTCCTTCAGGACAGCCACTACGTGATCAGGTTCCTACTGGTTTACAGTTGTATTATCTCGCTTGGAGGAAGAGAAAGGCTCTCTTTGTGTGTACTTTGGACACGAAGATCTTGATCAGAGGTGTAATGTTAACTTGATCATGAGAAGAATCCTTGATTAAGGATAATACTTCTTTAAGAACTTGCTATTGATCGGCATCATGAGTAGGTCGCCATCTACAGTCATAAGGTGGTATGCTCCGTTCGAATAGACTGTTTCTATCACAAACGGTCCTTCCCATTTAGGCTGGAATTTGCCTTTGGTCTTGTGCGTCATAATCATCGGTCGTCTGACGGCTAAAACCAGGTCTCCTTTTGGAAGACCCTTTGTTTGACCTTCTTATTGAAGGCCTTTGAGATTCGAGCTTGATATAACTCAATATGCTGTTGAGCTTGTAGCCGCTTCTCATCTAGGGCTTCGAGCTCTTGAAGACGCAATCGATCATTGTCCTCTGATGTGATCTTAGTCATTAGAGCGACTCGCAATGACGGCATCTGGATTTCCAAAGGTATGACTGCTTCACACCCGTATACCAGGGAAAAAGGCGTATTGCCTGTCGGTGTCCGAACCGTGGTCCGGTAGGCCCAAAGACATTCGCCAAGCTTTTCGTCCCAATCTCGCTTGTTCGAGGAGACGAATTTCTTAAGTAGTTTGATGATCGTTTTGTTGAATGCTTCCGCCAAGCCGTTAGCGGCGGGATTATAGGCAGTTGAAGCCACATTCTGAATTCGGTATTTATCGCAGAACCGATAGAATACTTGGCTTATGAATTGGGGACCATTGTCGTGGATGATCCGCCTAGGTACACCAAATCGATGGATGACATGGTGCTTGATGAAGTTAACCACATTAGAGGTCTTGACTTCAGTTAATGGTATAACTTCCGCCCACTTTGAAAAGTAGTCGGTTATTGCCAGGATAAACCGGTGTCCTTTTGTCGAAGAAGGGCTGATTGGCCCTACGACATCGATTCCCATGCTTCAAATGGCCATGAAGCAACAGTTGGGTGGAGTAACTCTGAAGGCTGGTGTATGAAATCCGCATGAATCTGACATGCTTTACACCTTCATGCGTACTGGATGGCATCGGCTATCATAGTTGGCCAATAGTATCCAAGTCTGTGCAACCTGTCCTTAAGTTTTGGACCTGGCTGATGAGCGTCGCAAATGCCGTCGTGTGCTTCTTTAAGCACTTCCTGTGCCTCTGAATTGGAAAGGCAACGGAGGAGGAGACCGTAATATGAATGACGGTAAAGTGTCTTCAACGTCGGATCGTAGTAGAAACGGAGAGACCTTCGTCTGACGGACGCCGCTTCTTTAGGATCGTCTGGAAGCAGACCGTCCAAAGCATAGTCAATGAGAGGAAAGCGCCAGTCTCTTAGCTCAAGATCCGTGGAGACATTTTTGACTTCTCGAGTTCTTAGCATGTGCTTGGAGCATACAAGATGCCGAGTTGCGACTGTGAGGTGATACTCGGTGTCGGCTGGCAAGGCTAGTTTTGTTGCTAATGCAGCAAGAGCATCCGCCTTGGTATTTTGAGATCGAGACACATGCCCGATGTAGAAACCTTCAAATAGGTTGGCTAATTCAACGGTCGTGTGATAATAAGGCACCAAGTCCTCATGGCGGACTTCGTATTCACCTTTAACCTGATTGATGATCAGTTTTGAATCGCCATAAGCTTCGAGGTAGTGTACCCCCATTCCATGGGAAAGCTGAAGACCAATGAGCAGAGCATTATATTCTGCTATATTATTGGAGCATGATTCTGTCAGAAAACGCTCTGGGCACGATATGATTCTGTGGGGAGATAAACACAACCCCCACTCCGGCAATAATCTTGCCTTTAGGGCCCATTTGCGATGCTCTATCGAAGAACATCTGCCACACTTCCTCTTCTGAGGTTGCATAAGACTCGAAGACTTCATCAGGGATATCTTCGTGAAGTTTTGAATGTTCCGGAACTGGATGAGCAGCCAAGAACTCTGCAAGGGCCTGGCCTTTAACTGCCTTCTGAAGGGTGAAGATCATGTCGTATTGAGACAATAAGAGTGCCCACTTAGCCAATCTTGAATTCAATGATCCTGGCTTCGTCATAAGAAGACGCAATGGGTTTACTCTGGAGATGACATGTATGGTCTGGCCGACCAAATAATGTCGTGTCTTCTGAACAGCGAAGACGAGAGCTAAACACTCTTTCTCAATAGGGTTGTAGCGAGATTCCGCTCCTATGAGAGTTCTGCTCAGATAATAAACGGCCTGCTCGTGGCCATTGTCGTCCTTTTGAGCGAGGAGGGCACCGAGGGAGTAGTCCAGAGCTTTTACATAAAGCAAAAATGGTTTCCCTGATGTAGGGGCCACTAAGACTGGAGGCTTTGTGAGGTACCTCTTGATGTCTTCATAAGCTTCCTGGCAAGCTTGATCCCATACGAAGGAAGCACCCTTTTTCATGAGTCGGGTGAACGGTTGACAGCGGCCTGAGAGATTTGCGATGAATCTTCTAATATAAGCCAGTCACCTTATAAGCCTCTGAGCTCTTTGAGATTCCTCGGTGGATGCATGCTCTGAATGGCAGACTTTGTCTGGGTCAAGATGAATCCCTTTTGATGTGACAATAAACCCAAGGAACTTGCCACTTGACACTCCCAAGAAGGATTTTGTCGGGTTCATTTTCAGTTGATGAGCCCGCATTATGTCGAACATCGTTCTCAGGTCCTGAAGATGTTCATTCTTGTTGAGGCTTTTGACAGCAATGTCGTCGACATAGCACTCCACCGTTTTTCGGAGATGATCGCGGAAGATCTTACTCATTGCCCGCTGGTAGGTTGCTCCGGTGTTCTTCAGTCCGAAGGGCATTACAGTGTAACAGTATACCCCCAATGGTGTTCGGAATGAAGTATGCTTCTCGTCGTCGGGATACATCTTAATCTGGTTGTACCCTGAAAAGCCGTCCATGAAAGACATCCTTTCGAACCCGCATGTGTTGTCAATCATGACGTCGGTGATGGGCAGTGGGAATTCGTCTTTAGGACAGGCCGTGTTGAGATCACGATAGTCGATGCAGATCCGTATTTTCCCGTTCTTTTTGAGGACGGGGACGATGTTGGCTACCCAATCTGGATGTTGTTCCTCCCGGATGAAGCCACATGCAATGAGCTTGTGAACTTCGGCTTCAATAGCTTCCATAATGTTTGGGCGAAACCGACGTTGTTGCTGCTTGACTGGCTTGACGTCGGGCTTGATGTTTAGACGGTGCATAGCGACCTGTGGATCAAGTCCGGGCATATCTTCGTAGCTCCATGCGAAGACGTCAATATACTCTTTTACGAGTATTATCAATTCTTCCCTTTCTGTAAGTGATAGGCTTTCACTTATAAAGATGGGCTTAGGGCGGTCTTGACTACCCAAGTTGACCTGCATCATCTTGTCTTCAGTAGGTGGCTCGCGCAGTTTGAATCGCTTTTCCCACTGGAGGTCCAAATGCTGGGCCCATGATTCCTCATCAACAGCTTCTGCGGGCTCCAATTGACTGCTTGAAGTCATATTAACAGTGAGGTTTTCGAACATCATTCCCACACTGACGTCTGAGTCCCAATCAGAGGAGGAGGCTGAATGTGATGGAATTGGTTCATCGTCCTTGGCTTGAACCGTTGCTGACGATGTGGGTGTAACATACCCTAACCCCCTGCGTGTACTATCATAGTAATTTGCAGGTTTCCCTTTAGGCACAAAGTTCCACATCAAATCGCGCCTTCCTTTACCGAAATTCAGGCCTGCTCCATGCTTCAAGTCGTACCCCATTTTCTTCATAATATGGCGCGCTGGCTGCGTGTAATGAAAGAATTATGGAGTGTCTGAGTCTGAACTTGAGTCTGCAACCGTGGGTCCCCGTGGTTGGGTTCTACTGAAGATTATCAGTAACTGACCTTCTTTGGATGGCGGGATCACCAAGACGGCTCCTTCTGCGGATTCCATGGGCGTACTGGACGCACTTGGCTTATGTAGGGGCATGTGCAGAGAGCCATCCGTAATGGATTCAAACAGCCCAATACTCGCAGGATAATTGAAAGAAACATTATCAATAATTACCCATTCACCTTCATCCTCTGAAGGAGTATTACATAGGGGATTATTGAGACATGCTATAATTGGTTCACTAATCAGAATGGCTGGCATGCCTGCTTCGGATTCTGAATCCGCCTCGTTGCCACTTTCATCATCGTCCGGCAACGGTTCTTTGAGTGCCCACCGGCCTCTTGATACAGGAGAGCGTCAGTGAAGTAGTTTTCCACCCCCTTGAATGGTTGCTTTTCAGCAAAGACAATTCGTACTGTCGCGTCATCTTCAACATATTTGAAGCATTGGTGCAGAGTAGAGGGAACGATCCAGTTGGCATGGATCCATGGCCGTCCCAGCAGCAGGTTATATGATGTGTCAGCGTCAATGACATAGCATGTCACTTCTGACTTTAGGCTCCCGATTCTGCAACGGAGTCGGATTTTCCCAAGTGGGTGACTACTCCGGTGTTGAAACCGTATATTGTAGTAGTGGTTGCGGACAACCTGTACGGTGATATGCCGAGGAAGTAAAGAAGCCTTTTGGGGATGATGCTGAGTGCGGACCCCAGATCGACTTGTATTCTTTCGATGCACGTTGAACCGATATATCTGGTGTAGTACAGAGGTCGATCGTGCTTGTTGTCTTTGAGAAGCATATCTTCCGCCTTGAATGTAATAGCAGGCACCTTGGATTGTGTATGATGACATTCTGGATAAGGAGACTGAACGTCGTTGTTAGGGATCTCAGGCATGCATGTCAGAAAGGATTCTGAATTGGCTAGCGCCTCCCTGAGTGCTTCTCTTGCCTCTTTAGAAAGATGAAAGAGCTCATGTATAGTGATACGAGCTGGGATATTGGCCAGCTGAGCCAATATGTCAAACCGAAAGGGCGTATCAAACCCTTGGCCTGGTGGTTTCTTCAACACGTGGTCGAATCGTACCTCCTTAGGTCTCTCTTTTCCCTTGGTTGGGATTGGAGTGGATGCTGGTACTTGTACTGACGTCGTTTGCTGTTGTGTCTCGTCAGTAGATTTTTCATACTGCCTCAAGTATGATTTTCCGGATCGGGTGCCTGTCTGTTGAGGTAGGTCAGCCTGCGTTGTGCAAGCATGCTTTTCTCCTTCTGAATCACTGAGGGAAGCTGAAGTAAGATTGTCGTCGTCCGGTAGGAGGGAGATGACATTGCAAGATTTGCCCTTTGACTTGGGCTTCTTTGAATCCCACTGCATGTGTTGGACGAGGTCTGGGTGTATCCACATGACTTCTCCTGTCTGCAATGTTAAGGGGACAAGACCCTTATTGTTTTGAGTTGTGGCTGGAGGATGCTTGACGTCCAACCGTGGAGCGGGGACTGGATAAGTTCCGTCAGGAACTGTGACCTTTGGAGTTTTGCCGAACTCGAGGGTCACCATATTGGCAGTGACTTTCTTCTGCTCCGTCTTCAATGTCAGAACCCCGGCATCGATCAGGGCTTGTATTCTGTCCTTGAGGACATAACACTTGTCAGTAGGATGGTGGATCATCCTGTGGTAGAGGCAGTATTTAGGGTCGTTTGTGCGCCCTATCTCATTGGGGCGCCGAGCATCTGGCAGTTTCATTTTGTTCCCTTTGTGGAGCAGATGGAATATCGTGACCACCTGATCGTCTTTGAAAGAGTACTGCTTTGGAGGGAACTTAGGCTCCTGATTGTTGAAGCCGCTCTTCTTGGCCTTCGACTGCACATCTCCGGATAACTCCACAGACATAGTCTCTTTGCCTTTGGCTTGAGAAGATTGCGGTAGGTCGCTACGCCCTTTGTTGTTTGTCCCCCACTTGCCTCTAGGGGCAGATGGTTCAAACTTTTTAGCCGACTTCTCGGCTATCTCTGCTTGTTCGACCAATTCCTTCCAAGTGTGGGCTTTGACAGCCCCCATACGAACCTCCACTTGGTCTAAGAAGTTGTGTCTGCATGTCTGTAAGAGCATGGGTAATGGCATCCCTGCCGGGCACATCAAGGATAAATTTCTAAACCGTTCAATGTAGTCACGGACAGATTCGCCTTTCCTCTGCACGGTGGAGAGGAGCTTGTCCATGGTCACTTCGGTATCGTCCTCATAAAAACGAGAGAGGAACCGAGTTTCCAGATCGATCCAAGAGTTGATAGAGCCTAGGGAAGACTTCGGAACCAGTCGAATGCCACCCCCTTTAAGGTGCCAATGAACAGCCTAGCCATGATGGCGTCATTGCTTATAACATTATCAGTCTGAGACCGGACATAGTAGATGTGCTGATTTGGCGAGCTCTTTCCATCATAGGTATGCAACGTTGGTGGTTTGAACTTCGGTGGATATGGTACCGAATCCCACTCCAGCGGATAAGGACGGACTGCCCCTACCTTATTTAATTCATCCCTCTGAGCTAGGGATGCGATTTGAGCCTGGAGGCCCTTAAGGACTTCGGCGTCTAAGGAAGAACCCTCCTTGGATTTCTCCGGCTTCGGTTGCTCATTGCTGAAGTGCTCCTCCTCATCGTGATTGCTCCCGGCATCATTGTTATTCCGGTTACTGAGGAGTTGAGCGAGCATCAGTTGAATGTTGTCCAGAGCCTCTTGCTGGGTTCTGGAAGTTTGCTCCTGAGCTTCCAAACGTCGACGAAGGTCGTCGTTAGCATTATCAGCCATATTGACTGATGCTTTGTCTGTTCGCACCGAGCTAACTATCGCCAAAAAGGCGTACCCACTATCTTCATCATCTCCTTCGTCTGATGACTGGAGCGATCTCCTGAGCTCTGGCAAGGCTAGGGCCGTTGAGGAAGAAGGCTGCTCGTAACTGTAGGGTATCGCCACCCTATATCTGATGTTTCGGAAGACACCTTCGTCATGCACCAAGACTTCACCTAAGCCTGGTTATAATCTGGATCTGGGGAGCTGTAGGGGGCGTCGTCAGCTGTTCGTCTTCCCCTGCGCAGCTCTCGTCCTCTCCCAGTCATGTTGACGGATGCGGAGGCTAGATCTCGTGAGGTGCTCCTTTTGCGGTGTTTTCTCGGGGCCTGTACTGATAGCCGATCAAAAACTGACCGTCGTCTTGGAGGCGTGGCGGGGATTGGTCCCAGCCGGCAATGGACCGAGTGGAGTGTTACCAGCTGACATCCTACTTGTTGACAACAGGGGGAAGAGGTTTGTCTATCCGTCAACAATTTCCTCAAATCAGACCCGGTTGGGTCTCTGCAATCGAGCGCAAAGGCTCTTTTGGATCACACATAGGACGATGTCCTGCTTCTTTTATCCCTGCAGATGGGATTAGCATTGAATAGTGCTTTGGTTCTAACTTCGCCATCAGGCGTGAGCTTAGTGCTTGACGCAATGGAAAGCGGAGCACGCTGCGGTGCTTTACCCGCTATGCTGCTGCGAAGGCAATCAGCCTTAGATAGTACTTTGGCTTCAGCTTCGCGGATATGGACCCTGCGCGTACGCTGTGGTACAATAACTTCACTCATGAGAACGAGGCCAGCGCGAGGCATTGCTGCTCTTAAATTGGACGACGGTATGATTGCCATCGTAGCTTTATGATTGGAGCAGACAGGCATCCTGCCTTTTTCTTCGCGAGAGAGGCGCGGTTTAGGCGTAACTACGCCTGAAGCTTCGGTTGGAGACTTCTGTTTAGGCTTCCATACCCGCCTTGGCAGAGGAGACTTAGGTTCGCAAGGAATCTGATTAGCCACACGCGAGGCTGAGGGGTGTTGGCAGAATTCTGCTTTCGGTTTCTGCTTTGAAACCTTGGTCGTGAAAACCTTCCTATGCTTCCGTGCTCGAAGCATTGGGCCACCTCCAGAGAGAACTTCTTCGAATCTTCCTTGATCGAACTGAACCACCAAGTTCTCACAAGTAAAGGAATCAGACTGCGGACGTGCTTCCATGTTGCGCCAAATAACCGCAGTAGGTTCGCAGAGAACCTTTTCTGTCTCCGCAGAGACTTTCCTTGAAGATTTAGCCAGAGGGGCTCTGGCTGCACCGGCTTTTCTGAATTCAGAGTTAGACCCGAAGGTCTGTTCGTCACATTGCGACACTTGATTCTCAGCAGTGGAGAATGAGATCCCCAGCGGAGTAGCCATCTTGTTTTCCATTATGTTCGCAAAGGGGGAAAACTTACAATAAAAAGGGTTAAGGAGCTAAATTACAAGTATTCTTAAAAGATTACAAGTAGATCTCCTCAGAGATTCTGGAGAAGCGTGCCGATAGGAGTCTGGTCAGCGCGCGACCACTTTGTCCCTTTGACGATGCGAGCGATGAGATTCCCTTCTTGCCTGGTTCCGGGAATCAGAGAACAGAAGGTTGGTAGAACCCTCTTGCTGCTTCTCAAAATCGCCTTCAATTAGGAATTCCTTCTCGCCTGGTTCCGGAGATTCCTTGAGAGGAAGGACGATGTTAGGGTATCAACACCCTGGATAGAAAAAGCAATTCTCTAAAAGGTCTCTGAATTCGAGAGTGCACGGTGCTTTATGAAGAAGTCTCTGCTTGTGGAGTCTTCTCTCTCTGGAGCCGATTCGTGATCTCTACTTCTTGAGCTGGTCCTCTATTTATAGGGAGAGCAGGGGTATAATTGTCCCTTGAAGATATGGAAACAGATTGAATCAAATCTGTTTAAATCTGGAAAGTAGCTTTGCTGCGAGGCTAGGATCAGCTTCTGCGAAGCTAGAATTGGCAGGTCGGTTGATCTTCTTGATCCTTTCCATATCGTTGGAGGATTTCCCTGATCTTCCTACTCGTTTTAGGAGAGTCAAGAGATTGCGGTAATCAACTGCCAAATTTGATCTCTGATTTGATCTTAATCGGATTTGATCCGATTAGATCCGATCTCATCCGGAGATTTGATTGGTCAAAGGTTGACCATAGCAGACCAGCAGCGGTGATGCCCGCTTTGAACTCACAGCGGAGCTAGAGACATCTTCTGGCGAAGTCCAAAGAAACCCTTTGGCAGAACTGGAAGTCCTCTGTGGTGAAGTTGCGAGTTAGCTTCCTGGCGAGGCTTCGGATGGCTTCGAGGCGAAGTCGAATGATATTAGCCTCTCAGGCGAGGCTATCCCTTTGGGCTCATGCGATGCTAAGTGCTAGCACCTTAGACCTGCTGAGGTCTGTTTAGAAACAATCCGGGTTCACTGTCTGCTTGCTGGATCAGTGGAGTCCAGATTGCTTCCTTATCCCTCGGAGATGGATGAAAACTGGTCTTCAGCTCGTCTGTCACTTGTCTTTTGTAAATGTCAACAAGTTTAGACATTGTTCGGACCAATGAAGATCTTGTCTTTTTTTAAGTGTCAACAATGACGTAACACGTCACTTCTGATTTCAGGTCCCCGATTCAGCAACGGAGTCGAATCTTTCTGAGTGGGTGACTACTCCCTGCGTTAAAATCGTATATCATTGTAGTGGTTGCAGACAACCGATACAGTAGTATGCCAAGGAAGTAGAGGAGCCTTTTGGGATGATGCTGAGTGCGGACCCTAGATCAACCTGTACCCTTTCAATGCATATCGAGCCGATGTACCCGGTATAGTACAAAGGTCGATCGTGTTTATTATCCTTCAGGAGCATGTCCTCAGCTGTGACAGTAATAGCAGGTACTTTAGATTGAGCATGATGACATTCAGAACACGAGGGTTGAGTGTCCTCCCTAGGGGTTTCTGGCATATGTGTCAGAAATGATTCTGAATTAGCCAGTGCATCCGTAAGTACTTCCCTTGTCTCCTTCGAGAGACGAAGCAGCTCGTGTATGGTGACACAGTGGGGATATTGGCCAGTTGGGCCATCATGTCAAAGCGAAAAGGGATGTTAAGTTTTGGGCCTGAAGGTTTCTTCAGGATATGGTCAAACCGGACTTCTTTCTTCTTTTCTTTTCCCGTTGTCGGGGCGGAGCTGGTATGGGTACTTGTACCGACGTCGTTTGCTGTTGTGTCTCGTCGATAATTTGCTTATACTGTTTTAAGTATGATTTTTCGGATTGATTACCCGGGCTAAGGTGCATCGGCCTGTGTTGTGCAATCATGCTTTTCTCCCTCAGAATCGCTAACAGAAGCTGATGTTACATTGCCGTCATCCGCAAGATAGAGATAACATTGTAAGATTTGCCCTTTGACTTGGATTTTTTCGAATCTCATTATTCAACTTGGGCAAGGTTTGGGTGTATCCACATGGTTTTTCCTGTTTTCAATGTCAAGGGAATAAGACCCTTAGTCTCCTGATTTTTAGCTGAAGGATCTCTTACTTCTAGCCGTGCTTCAGGGATTGGGAAAGACCCATCAGGAACTGTGACTTTTGGGGTCTTGCCAAACTCGAGGGTCACCATGTTCGCAGTGACTTTCTTTTGTTCTGATTTTAGCGTCAAAACCCCAGCATCGACCAAAGCCTAAATTTTGTCCTTTAGGACAAAACACTTGTTAGTAGGATGATGGACCATCCTATGAAAAAGGCAATAGTTGGGATCATTTGTGCGTCCCACTTCATTAGGCATCGAGCCTCTGGCAGTTTAAATTTATTCCCTTTATGGAGTAAATGGAACATTGTAACCACCTACTCGTCTTTGAAGGAGTATTGTTTCAGAGAAAACTTAAACTCCTGATTATTGGGGCCACTCTTCTTTGTCTTTAGATGAACATCCCCTGACAGTTTGATGGACATAGTCTCTTTCCTTTTGGCTTGGGAAGACTGTGCCATGTCGCTGCGTCCCTTATTATTCAACCCCACTTGCCTTAAGGGGTAGATGGTTCGAACTTTTTAGTTGACTTTTCGGCTATCTCAGCTTGTTCGACTAGCTCCTTTCAGTTATGGGCTTTGACGGATCCCATACGAATCTCCACTTGGTCCAGGAAGTTATGCCTACATGTCTGCAAGAGCATGGGTAATGGCATCCCTGCTGGGCACATCGGCGATAGATTTCTGAACCGCTCAATGTAATCACAGACAGATTCTCCTTTTCTCTGTACAGTCTTGGTGTCGTCCTCATAAAAACGAGAAAGAAATCGAGTCTCTAAGTGAATCCAGGAGTTGATAGAGCCTAAAGGAAGGCAGAACCAGTCAAATGCTACCCCCTTCAAGGTGCCAATGAATAGTCTGGTCATAATAGCATCGTTACCTACTATATTATCGGTTTGCGATCGGAAGTAGTAAATGTGTTGATTTGGTGAGCTCTTGCCATCATATGAGTGCAGCATTGGTGGCTTGAACTTTGGAGGATATGGGACTGAGTCCCATTCCAAGGGGTAAGGATGGGCTACCCTTACTTTCTTCAGTTTATCCTTTTGGGTTAGGGATGCAATCTGAACTTGGATGCCTTTAAGAACTTCAGCGTCCATAGAAGAACTTTCCTTTGATTTCTCCATCTTAGGTTGCTCTTCATCATTATGTTCCTCCTCATTATGATTACTCTCGGTATCATTGTTATTTCGGTTAGTGAGAAGTTGAGCGAGCATCTGTTGAATGTTATCCAAGGCTTCTTGTTGGGCCTCGGAGGTTTGCTCCTGAGCTTCCAACCATCGACGGAGGTCATTGTTACCGTTATCAACCATATGCACGGATGCTTTATCCGTTTGTATCGAGTTGACTGTCGCCAGAGAGGCATACCCACTATCTTCCTTCTCTCCATCAGACCATTGAAATAATCTTCTCATTGGCTCTGGTGATGTTATTCCAGTTGAGGATGCTCATAACTGTAGGGTATTGCAACCCTAGATCTGGTACTTCAGAACACACCTTCTTCTTCCACCAAGACTTGGCCTAAGCCAGGGCTGTAGTCTGGGTCTGGGGAACTAAAGGAAAGGGAGTTAGCACCACGTGGCACTCACCTGCCTCTATGCGATTCACGTCCCCTTCCGATCATGTTGACAGATGCAGAGAGCAAATCTGGTAGATTTCGCGACATACTCCTTTTGTGATGCTTTACAGGAGATCGTACTGATAGTCGATTAAAAACTAACTGTCAGTTTGGAAGAGTGGCAGGGACTGGTCCTAGTCGACAATGGACTGAATGGACCGTTACCAACTGGCATCCCACTTGTTCACAACAAGAGGGAGAAGCTTGGACTAGTTTCAACTTCCGTTTGTTTGTTAAGAACTCTCATAGGTCTGATTTAACCTAGCTTAAACGACTCAGTGTAGAGACTCAGGCGGATCGCGCATTGATCTGTTCAGGTGACTTTGACATCACCTTTTGCTCATAGCTTTACGAGGGACGGACTTAGCATCCGCAGGCCTTGAAAGCGAAGCATGGGACGGTGCCTCGTTCTTTTCATCACCACAGAGACAATTGGCACTAGATAGTGCTTTAGTTCTAACTTCGCGGCTGAGAACTTTGGTAGCACCCTTAGGCGCTGAAGTTGCATAAGCACCGCTATCAACTCCCAGGGATGATACCTTAGCTTCGCTTCGAGGAGCGAACTTAACGCCTGAAGCTTTTGAGAGCGAAGCACACTGCGGTGACTTGTTCGCAGCCTTATTGTGAAGGTGTTTAGCATTGCTAAATGCTGCAGGTCCAGCCTTGGTGCTGAGAAATTTCGCTCGCATACTGAGATACTGGCGCCGAGTTAGCCATGCCATCTGGAACTTCGCTCGGGAGAACGAGATTGGCGCAAGGAGTTACTGCTCCTAGATTAGGCAAGGGCAGAGTCGCCAATCTAGCCTCGCGGTTAATGGTCTCGGCGAAGCTGCCAAACCAGATAGGCACTTTACACTTATTTTCGCGTGATAGGCGGAGTTGCGGTGGAACTTCGCCTGGTGGAACTTCGCCTGAAGCTTCACAAGGAGCTTTCTGCTTTGGCCTTCACATCTGCTTGAGAAGTGAATTTTTAGGTTCGCAGGGAACTTGGTTAGCCTTGCTTAAGACACCTGTAGCCTTAGTGGAGACTGAGAGGAGTTGGGAAGAGGTTCTTCCAGCTAAACGCCCGGCTAGGGCTGGCTTCTGCTTTGAAGCCTTGGCTGCGGAGATCTTTCTGTGCTTCCGAGTGTGGAGCACTGGACTTCCCTCCGAGAGCAATTCTTCAATTTTTCTTGGTCGAAATGAATGACCAAGTTTTCGAACATAACGGGCTCAAGACTCTAATCGTTGCATTGCGATACTGCCTTCTTATTGCGCCAGAAGACTGATTTTTCCAGCGGAGTCGCCATCTTGTTTTCCATTGAAAATTACTCTTCGGTGGGAAAACTTATAAAAAGAGATCGAGGAGCGAAATTACAAGTATTTCTTTTAAAGAAAGAAAAAAAGAAAATTACAAGTAGATCTCCACTGAATTTTCTAGAAAAATGTGCCGGTAGGAGTCTGATCAGCGCGCGATCATTTTATCCCTTTGACGATGCAATCGATCTGACAATCACGCTGCCTCCTGATAGGATTTCTTTCTCGCTTGGCTCTGGAAATCTAAGATTTGGAAGCAGGAGAGTCGAAGAACCCCTTTTGCTAAGAATTCCTTCTGGAAATTTGTAGCCGGTCTCCCTTGTGTCCCCCCCCCCCCCCCCCCGTCCGCAATCAGTAAGGGGCCTATTTATAACAATTGTGGGGTGTAACCGTCCCCTTGAATTCAGCGAGGCAGAATTAGCCGTCAGCTTCGCGCGAGTATCGCAAATGACCTTGCCGCGAAACTCTTTGAGAGCTTCTAGCAAAGCTAGAGGGCTTGTGTGAACGTTCTCCTGCCATTATGGCTGGATTGTCTCCACTTAATGTGAGACGAAGTGAGCGGGTGTAACCTGAAAAACACCTAGAGGGGGGGTGAATAGGTGTTAGGGCTAATCTAAAACTTAATGCAAAACTAAGTGCGCTAAATGCGGAAGCTAATGCAAATGTTGCACAAACTAATACAATACAACAAGTGTAGCCGAATTCTCCTTGCGAGGCTCTGGACTAACTCCTCTTGATTCCCCTTGAAATGGGTTGAGGCGCTATGTGAAGCTCTTGTTGGATGAGTATAAGTTAGGCACACACACAAGCAATCCAAGTAATGTGCACACACAATCAAGCCAAGCAATTAAGGATATAGCAATATGGATTATGCAAGGCACAACACAAGCAAATAAATATGATATGACAAGATGAATTATGCTCAACACAAGCAAATATGATATGAATGAAGTATGATGCTTTGCACAAATGTAAAGAGAGAGAGTTTAGAGACAAGTGGATCAAACGCAAACACAATGATATGTTTCGAGGTTCGAGCACCCTTGCTCTACATCCCCGCCTACACCACCGTGTAGGATTTCCAATCCACTATACCGTCCACCGAGGACTCCCACTGAGTGAACCTTCACCGAGAAGGATTTTTACAACAATGGAGTACCGAACTCCTCTCTCAAACAACCACCTCACAACCGAGGGGTAGGCCCGTAGCCAAATACAACAACAACCAACACCTCTACCGAAGAGGGTTACAACAATTCTCAATCACCTCACACTTGAGGGATACAAACCAATCACCCGATCACCTCTACCGAAGAGGGATACAACAAGAATAAGGGTGTTTACAACAAGTGGTTCCAAAAATCACAAACTCAATCTCTCTTTCTTTTCTCTTTTCTTTCCACAAAAACAAGATCCTAAATAGATTAGGATAGAAGATAGCTCAAGTGTGGAAAACTAGGTGTTTTTGAAAACAAGCAACAAAGAAAATACTTGGGAAAACTCTTGTAAAAGATAGAGAATGAAAACCAATACAAATATCCCAAATTCCTATTTTCTTTGATTTTCCAAAAACCCAAAACAATAAAGATGAAATCCTTTTAGCACAAAAACTATTTTGAAAACTTGTTTAATCACTATAGAAACACTGAAATTTTTCTTCTTGAAAACCTTAGCCAAAAACCCAAAGAGATGGGGTTTATATAGGCCCAATACAAAACTAGCCGTTAGAGCTGAGCTGGCAGCTCTGACAGGCAACGGTCGACCGGCCCGGTCGACCGCCAACGGTCAGAAATATGACCGTTGGGCAACTGCGGTCGACCAGCCCGGTCGACCGAAACAAACAGAGAGCAGAACTCTCTGCAGTGGTCGACCGCCCGGTCGACCCAAACAAACAGAGAGCAGAGCTCTCAGACCCGGTCGACCGTCCCGGTCGACCGTCCCGGAGGCTCCAAACGTGCACAGTTTTGTGCACGTCGGTCGACCGACCCGGTCGACCGACCCGGTCGACCGACCTCTGCCTAGTCGACTAGGTCAATTGACTTAGTCGACTAATAAAAGCCTGGAACAACAATCTGGGTCAGAAAAATATGTTAAAATATTTTCTAAAAATCTTTTAACACTTCTAAAAAATCACCAAAAATAATTTTATCATTTTATATGGAAACACAAACTTGTGATAAACATTTCAAGACATATATCAATCATATAAATTCATTTTTGTGTCTTGCCAATTTTATCAAAACTAACACTAGTATCTTATCAAAGAGATGTTAAGCTCAAATCAAGTTTGATAAAAGTTAAGCATGCATGTATAGAGTGAAACAACTATACATATATCAATTAAACTAAAAACCAAATCTAAAACATGAAAACGTGTGTGTTGTGCACTTGAGCATATCAACTATACTAAGCTTTACAAATGGATCTAAACACACTATCTAAACTAGGATACCTAAATCTTCTTGATGATCTTCATCTTCAAGTAGACTTGCTCCAAAACTCCATCCATGGGCTAGGCAATGTATGATCTTGAAGTTTTGGCCCTGGAATCATCATGAAAAGCTTCTAAACACCTTGTTGAAGCTAATCACCAACTAATATCTTGGTTAATGATCTGAAACTTAAACAACACAAGATTATTAGTAAACATAACTACATGAGTTAATCATCATCAAAACTAGAGTGGAAGGCCTTTGGGCCAACAATCTCCCCCTTTTGATGATGACAAAACTCATGGAGTTATATATGCATGGATTAAAGTTAGGCTTCAAAGAAGCTCCCCCTTAACTCATGCATAAGCAAATAAAAATATATGACAATGAAGCTCATAAATATGTATGCAAATGTATGACATGTATGCAAATACAACATGTCAAATAATCATAAAAGTCATCAAGTTCTTATCTCCATACATTTGCAAAACAAAACATATATGCATATTTATTGTTTATTTGTTAAGCATGAGACAACTAAACACAAGTATGCATATAAACATGTATGCATCAACATGCATAAAACATATTCTAGAAGCTCTAGATACCAATTAAATTAATAAGATACCAATTAAATTAATAAAACATTAACAAAACACTAGATGCTCTAGATACCAATAAACTTAAAACGTACCAATAAAACTTAATATATGCAAAAACATAAGTGTGCATATATAAAAAACATGTTAAACTCTCAAATAATTCTCCCCCTTTTTGTCAATCATCAACAAAGGGGTAAACAAAGTAAAATCAAATCAAACAATTTTTTTTCTCTCCCCCTTTTTGTCAAACAAAAGATCAAGAAGGGGTTAAACAATCCAAACAATAAAATGAGGGGTAAAAATCTTTCTCCCCTTTTAAGTCAATCAAAACAATAAAACAATGTTCTCCCCCTTTTGTCTAAAACAAAAACAAGGACAATAAGGGGTGACTATAAACAACATGATATCAATAGATAAATATGTCAATAAAGCATCTTGATATCAATTGAAAATAAACAAATATCAATATATGTTATATGCTATATATAATCATGAAGAGGAAGACGCTAAGTTAGCTTCCCTACACATATGCATTACTTGAAAGAGGGATGTTAAGCCCTAATTCACATAACACACACTATGTAATGCATAAGAGGAGATGTGAAGCTCCCCCTACACACGTGTACCACATAACGAAGAGATGTTAAGCTCTTCAATACAAGATACGCTCATCATGAATCTATATGCATATAGTCAATACAAATCAAAACTTTTGTATTTTTCTTTAAAAAAATTTTAGATACCAATTTTAAGCAAAAACACATGAAACATCTTGATATCAATTGAAATTAAACATAATAAATTTTGAATGTCTAAATAAAATTTTGATACCAATTGTAAATAATTTTCATATTAAACATATGATACCAATATGAAATTTTCAATCATAAAGTAAGGGAGTGGGAAACAAATACCAATTGAAGAATCACCAATTGAAAGACAAAATTAAATTTTCTCCCTCTTTATGAAATACCAACTAAAAAGATGCATGGGCTTGATACCAATTTAAAAGTAATCAATTGAAACAAAATTGAAGTTCAAGCACTAGCATAAACAAGATTTTGTGAAAAATTTATATCTTAAGCACAAATAAAGTGTATGAAATAGAATGAGTACCAATCACCAATAGATGATACCAATTGAAAATATACATACCAATCATAAATAAACATATACTTGTTTTATTTATGATTAAGATATAAAATTTCAATAAACATATGAGTATACAAAAAGATCAGAATGATACCAATTGAAAGAGTTCAATGATACCAATTGACATAGCAATAAGTTCAAGAGTATACATCATATTACAATACCTCCCAATCAAGGTTCAAGTTTTAAATGATTTTCATTTTAAAGCATACAAGACCATGATCTCCCATCCATCCGCCCATAAAGGGTAGGGGTTTTCAAAAATAGATTTGAAAATGTAGTTTTGTTGGAAAAAAACTCTACCAAAATGAAGAATACCGTAACTAGTTAAATGGAAAAACTTTTAAACTAGTACGAAATCCTTCAAGTAAGGAATACAACAAATATTTTTCATGAAACATGAAATCCACATGATATCAAACACTCAAGTCAATTAAGCATAAATATAACTCATGAAAACAAAAAACATGAGTAAATAAGAAATGTGAGTGTACTAATAAAGTGTGAATATCATAATCATGAAAATTTTTCATTAAGCTCAATTAATCCTTAAATATTGAAAACACGAAAATCATCAAAACTTATTTAACTTTCATGGCATATGTATGTCTAATACAAACTAAAGTATACATACATATCCACAACACAACGAGTCCACAAAGTGTATATGCATGAAGGCACGTGGCTCAAAAAGGATAATCATGTATATCTAATAGTTTGGACAAGATAGACATATACATGAAGTTAAACAATTAAACACAAAATTAAGAAAATCTAAATTTTCATCAAAACAAATTTCATTTCATGGTATATGTATGAATTGTCAACACAATAAGTATACATACATATCCCTAAACACAATTGAGTCCTTATATATAGATTTGCATGAAAGGCAAATGACTCAAGGAGTATACATGTATATCTTAAAGTTTGGCAATACAAACATATACATGAAGTGAAAAACTCATAAAACAAATCCAAAATGGGAATACAAGTTTAAAATGTATGAATCATCAAAACTAGACTATACTAGCACATCTAATGGGTTCAAATAAGCAATCAAGCCCAAACATATATAAATTTATTTGTGGCCCACTATATGTACAAGTATAAATCCTAGTCTTAATGAAAACTAACATCTAAACAAGTAATCTTAACATGAAGCATCAAAACACAATAAAGAAATCACCATGATAAAACTAAAACATGATTATTATGTAAATTCACATGTATTAGATTCATGATGTACATTATAGTTTAAACAAAAGTGAGAACACTAAAAATGGGTTCATACAAGCATGTGTGTCTCAAATACTATATATGTATGTCAAGGATCTAATAATCATGGCATTTACATACTAATCCAAAGACAATGATAACATGCTATAAAACATCAATATGAAAGCATGTAAACAATAATAAGGAGTTAAGAATTGTTACCAAAACCTAGAAGGCAACTCTCCTTGTCTCCAAAACATGGTGGTCATCTCCACCAAATCTTCCCTTGAAAGTGATGCATCCAATTGATTTCCTTTAAGTCCGGAACGCATCCACTCCAAGGTGTCGTCACTCTCACGTCATGTGAGAGCCCACACCTACATCAAAAATAATAGGAGGGGTGGTCTTTGGTATCCATATCTTCTTGGGTCCGTGGGGGTTAGTACCTTCTCTAACCCAAACAAACTTCTTTGCTAAATTAGAAACATGTATTCTATCAAAACAAAATTAGCAAGATGACCTTTTCGGCCACAATGTGTACATGTGTACACATGAGCATACATGTGTTGATGGTGTCCGTGTAGAGCATGTGTATGCCGTGGAGGGTGTGCATGCATAAAAGTTGGAACTTGTTTCTTACGAACCAAGATTTCCAAGCGAGTGTGGTTCATGGCACATTGGCTCATAGTGGAGCCCAAACAATCCATTTTCTTCTTCAACATGTTTATATCATTTTAGTCATAGAAGAAGTGGAGCATGCAAGGGGTGATCTAGGTGAAACTACCCTAGCATGGCAAACATGTTCATCAATCTTATTTTTTAAAACAATATTTTTCTTTAAACACACATCTAAATCATTTGAAATGGAAATAATTTTATTTTTCAAATCAACATTCTCTTTTAAAACAAAATCAATTTTTGAAGACAAGTTTTCATTTTTCTTCAAAATAACATGGCAATCATTTTTAGTTTTTAAAAATTCATTTTCTTTTAGTGCAAGTTCCAATTGAGATCTCAATGAATCCCTTTCATTATAGACCTCAACCTTCTCTTGCAAAACACAATCAAGTCTAGAATGCAAACTTTTATTTTCTTTTTCAATATCTAGACTTTTCTTTTTCAAAACTTTATAGTTTTCTATTAATTTTCACAAACTATGGATAATTCTTCATTCAAAGCATGGGAGTCAACATAATCATTTGAAGAACTAGCACAATCATTACTATCTAGTTGAGTTTCCGAGTGTACCTCAAGGGAGTCATTCCCTTGGACCATATAGCATTGTTGTGGTTCGGATTCTCCACTAGATTCCTCTTCTTGTTGGATTTGGACTTGAAGCTTGGAGGTGTTGGTGGTTGTCAACATATTCCACACTACAAAAGCGGAATCAATGTTAGAAACACGTAAAAGATAATCTTTAGATAAAGTGCTTCTAATGGCATCTAGGGCTTGTGCATTGGCCCCTACATGATTGCGATCACTAAGGAAGGATTCCTTGGTAATAGCAAGATAAACTTTATGACCTAGGGTTTGTAAATAAACGGTCATCCTAATCTTCCAAACATGAATGTTGAAAGGGTCATACATAGGAGGGGTCATGAAGGCCATGATAAACTATATGTGTGCAAACAAGCAAATGCAAACAAGATTAGCCTAAAATGAGGATCTTTTACTCTAGGTTGTTAGACCCAAAAATCAGAGTACCAAGCTCTGATACCAATTGAAAAACACCTAGAGGGGGGGTGAATAGGTGTTAGGGCTAATCTAAAACTTAATGCAAAACTAAGTGCGCTAAATGCGGAAGCTAATGCAAATGTTGCACAAACTAATACAATACAACAAGTGTAGCCGAATTTCCCTTGCGAGGCTCTGGACTAACTCCTCTTGATTCCCCTTGAAATGGATTGAGGCGCTATGTGAAGCTCTTGTTGGATGAGTATAAGCTAGGCACACACACACAAGCAATCCAAGCAATGTGCACACACAATCAAGCCAAGCAATCAAGGATATAGCAATATGGATTATGCAAGGCACAACACAAGCAAATAAATATGATATGACAAGATGAATTATGCTCAACACAAGCAAATATGATATGAATGAAGTATGATGCTTTGCACAAATGTAAAGAGAGAGAGTTTAGAGACAAGTGGATCAAACGCAAACACAATGATATGTTTCGAGGTTCGAGCACCCTTGCTCTACATCCCCGCCTACACCACCGTGTAGGATTTCCAATCCACTATACCGTCCACCGAGGACTCCCACCGAGGGAACCTTCACCGAGAAGGATTTTTACAACAATGGAGTACCGAACTCCTCTCTCAAACAACCACCTCACAACCGAGGGGTAGGCCCGTAGCCAAATACAACAACAACCAACACCTCTACCGAAGAGGGTTACAACCAATCTCAATCACCTCACACTTGAGGGATACAAACCAATCACCCGATCACCTCTACCGAAGAGGGATACAACAAGAATAAGGGTGTTTACAACAAGTGGTTCCAAAAACCACAAACTCAATCTCTCTTTCTTTTCTCTTTTCTTTTCCACAAAAATAAGATCCTAAATAGATTAGGATAGAAGATAGCTCAAGTGTGAAAAACTAGGTATTTTTGGAAACAAGCAACAAAGAAAATACTTGGAAAACTCTTGTAAAAGATAGAGAATGAAAACCAATACAAATATCCCAAATTCCTATTTTCTTTAATTTTTCAAAAACCCAAAAACAATAAAGATGAAATCCTTTTAGCACAAAAACTATTTTGAAAACTTGTTTAATCACTATAGAAACACTGAAATTTTTCTTCTTGAAAACCTTAGCCAAAAACCCAAAGAGATGGGGTTTATATAGGCCCAATACAAAACTAGCCGTTAGAGCTGAGCTGGCAGCTCTGACAGGCAACGGTCGACCGGCCCGGTCGACCGCCAACGGTCAGAAATATGACCGTTGGGCAACTGCGGTCGACCGGCCCGGTCGACCGAAACAAACAGAGAGCAGAACTCTCTGCAGCGGTCGACCGCCCGGTCGACCCAAACAAACAGAGAGCAGAGCTCTCAGACCCGGTCGACCGTCCCGGTCGACCGTCCAAACGTGCACAGTTTTGTGCACGTCGGTCGACCGACCCGGTCGACCGACCTCTGCCTAGTCGACTAGGTCAGTTGACTTAGTCGACTAATAGAAGCCTGGAACAACAATCTGGGTCAGAAAAACATGTTAAAATATTTTCTAAAAATCTTTTAACACTTCTAAAAAATCACCAAAAATAATTTTATCATTTTATATGGAAACACAAACTTGTGATAAACATTTCAAGACATATATCAATCATATAAATTCATTTTGTGTCTTGCCAATTTTATTAAAACTAACACTAGTATCTTATCAAAGAGATGTTAAGCTCAAAATCAAGTTTGATAAAAGTTAAGCATGCATGTATAGAGTGAACTGTGGCTGTTGGCCACCAACAGGGTGGATCCGCGGTTGGTACGGAGCCTCTCTCTCGTACTTGGGCGGAGGAATGTGAGGTGTCCCTACATGGCTCTGCTTATGTATCAAGGGGGAGATGGAAGGGGAAAGGCCGGCGCCCTTTCAATGGGTGGAGTTAATTCAAGGATCTACCAGGCTTCTGGGACAGGGATTTTACTCTGTTGGTTGTGGTGGTTGGGATTGGTAGGTTCATGTAATCCTTATGCTCACTCCCTAGTTTAGGGTAGTTTTGATGTAGCACTTGTGTGGGTGCTGGGACAGGGATTTCTCTGTTCGGGTGTGGGTGTTTTAGTTTGTGATTTTGTTGTGAGCCTTGTGTTAGCTGCACAGGGAAGTTGGGTTGTAGGCCTAGTCGGCTATCACTATTGCTTTGCTGCTTGCAGCAATGTTTCTTTCTGTTTGTAATGGGTGGTATCATAGGGTAGAGGTTTTCTTTTGTTGGCATCAGGCGGGAGCTGATGCTTGGATACTTGTAGATAAGTTTTTTTTTGGGAAATATTTACATTTACCTTCTCAAAAAAAAAAACTATACATATATCAATTAAACTAAAAACCAAATCCAAAACATGAAAACGTGTGTGTTGTGCACTTGAGCATATCAACTATACTAAGCTTTACAAATGGATCTAAACACACTATCTAAATTAGGATACCTAAGTCTTCTTGATGATCTTCATCTTCAAGTAGACTTGCTCCAAAACTCCATCCATGGGCTAGGCAATGTATGATCTTGAAGCTTTGGCCCTAGAATCATCATGAAAAGCTTCTAAACACCTTGTTGAAGCTAATCACCAACTAATATCTTGGTTAATGATCTGAAACTTAAACAACACAAGATTATTAGTAAACATAACTACATGAGTTAATCATCATCAAAACTAGAGTGGAAGGCCTTTGGGCCAACATAACCGCCCACTTAAAGTGGTGTTAATCCCTCTAAATTAGTGGGGTTCACCCATTAATCCCTCGTGGGATTTTGAAATGGTCAATTTGATGACCTGGCAAAGCCCATTGCGGAGCTAAATCATGCGGAGCTAGATCATGCGAAGCTGAATCTTGCGGAGCTGAATCTTGCGGAGCTAGCTTAGGCGAAACTCGATTATGCGATGCTAGCTCATACGAAGCTAAGACTTAGCTCATAGTTTCAGGCGAATTTACCTTCAGAGCTTTGTGCGAAGCTGAGACTCAGCTCATAGCGGAGTTATGACTCAGCTAGGGTGTAAGGCTCCTGGCGCGAAGCTCACAAATCAGCTCTTGGCGGGACTAAATGGAAAGCTTCAGGCGAAGCTAAACGTTAGCCTCAAAGCGAGGCTAACAACCAAGCTCAGGCGAAGCTGTTAGTTCCATGCGAAACTATATGAAGCTTATCTTGGGGTTATACCAGGCTAAGTATAGCATTTTAGGCCTGCTTGGGTTTCTTCAAAGGCAACTTTGACTTACTATCTGCTTTACTGGATTAGTAATGTTCATGTTACTGCCTTATCTCTGGTCATCAGCTTGTCTTTAACTTATCTTTTGTAGATGTCGATAAGTTAGACGTTGTTCAGACCGGCTGAAGATGAATGCGGGAGTTCTGTATTTTTCGAGTGTCAACACCTCACTTGTTCTCGCAAGAACAACACACGCAAGCACACTAACTTACCGAGGCCGCACCTCTACCACTTCTCAATACAAGGGGTTGGAACACTTGGTGATCTTCTTCTCTTGATCACCAAAAATAACTCTCACAAACAAGGATTCCTAGAGAATGAATATAGCAATGGAAAGCACAAACTTGTGTGAGAAAACAAGATAGATGTGGAGGTGAAAAACTCAAAGGAAAAGTTTTTGATAACTCAAGAGAATCACTCTTGATAAACTCTTTTTTGATATGGCAATGAAGCTCTAAAAACTTATTAGGAAAACTCTATTGAAGATAGAAAAATAAGCTCTTGAAAAACTTCTCTAAAACTCACCCAAAAAATCCCATATTTATAAGCCAAGAAAAACTAGTCGTTATGGTTCAAAAACTGTCAGAAATGGCCTGTCGGTCGACTACCTGGTCGACCGACCAGCAGTCAAATTTCTGACCGTTGGAGTCTGGATGTCGACCAGGCGGTCGACTGACCTCATACCAGATGTGCAATAGGTCAAATTTAAGCACAGTTTTGAGGCCTAAAACATTAGAATTTGAAAATATGTATATAGGATGAATTTGTATAGCTTGAAGTCTACTTTCTAATATAACTTAAATCAAATCAATATAATTTTGA
This sequence comes from Agave tequilana, assembly GCA_038442645.1. Lineage (NCBI taxonomy): Eukaryota > Viridiplantae > Streptophyta > Magnoliopsida > Asparagales > Asparagaceae > Agave > Agave tequilana. Next base: position 80,887 of record JAVJIF010033794.1, read on the forward strand.
AGTAGAAATCCATCAACAACATACTGAAAGGTGTCAAAGCAGAAACTATAAACTGTTTTCAGAATAAGAACAGATTTCAACCCAATATTTGACATCATTAACATTTGAATCAAAAAATGATTATTGAATAAGAAATGTAGCACCAAAGTTATCTTTGAAATGCAATTTAAATCATATTAATTGAATATAAGAATAAACAGTTATGATCAGAAAACTACAAGGGTGTCGAGTAAATCAGCAGAACGATCGGTCGCCTGGTCGACTGAGAAAACCCGAGAGCTCTGCGACGCAGTCGGTCGACCGATCGGTCGGCCGATCTCTACTGCGGTCGGCGGATCGGTTGACCGAGCTCAAGTCACATGGGCTTGTGCACGTCGGTGGACTGATCGGTCGGTCGACAACCTTGCTTCGGTCGATCGCCGGCAGCTCAAAAAACAGTTTTAACAATTTTTAAAATACATCTTAAATTACATAAAATTTCTATAAAATTCACAAAAATAAGTTCATTGAAATACTTTGAACTGCAAATATGTGTGATCAAAAATCAACACATATTACAAACATGTGAACTATTTTTGAGTCATGACATTTAAAGCTTAAAGCAAAATTTTTATTTTTCAGAAACCAAACATTTGTATGTATATGTATAAGAGCTTGAGTAATTCACAACTAATCTATCTTTTATATTTTATCGAAAATATAAAATCTTAACACTTACAAATTAAGACTCAAGTATTGAAAATCTTCTTCTCTTTCTTGACTTAGTCCAAACCTTTGATTCAACAAGCTAGAATCTTCTTGAGTACTTGATGCGATCTTGATGCATGAACTCTTGAATCAACACGTGCTAGCTTCAAAACTTGACTTCGAATCTTTCGTTGAAGCTAAACATTAATTGAGATCTTGATTGAAATCTGAAACTATATGAGCATAAGCCTATTAGTACTATAACTACATGAGTTAATCATCATCAAAACTAGAGTGATGGGCCTTTGGACCAACATTAACTATAAGGATACCTAGAAGTTTTTGATGCACTGAGTAGTTATAATATGATATTAGTTCAATAATATCATTATGGTTATCTTAATATGATTTGGCTCCGCATCGGGGATGGATTCCCTGACCATTACACATTATTATTTACTTAAGTTTTTACTAACAAGTTACACTGCTAATTAATACTTAACCCTACGTCAAGTGATGATCCCTTATCCATTTATAAATTCTCATGTTTTTTTTCTTCACTTAAAAGAACATAAAATAATGAAGACTGAAAAGTAGGGTCTTAATTCAATGAAATTGCTTATGAGTTGTTCTACCAGAGTGATAATAGAAACCATCCTTGTAATCCGGCTAAGTAAATTTTAACGGCGGACATAATAGCACAAGTATTCATTATTCTCTGGTGTGATTACTAGATTTATGTGAAACACTTCAACCTGGTGGGTAAAGTCCTATCAAGAGTTCAGTGCTAATTACCTTAGGTCGATTACTGCCTCAGGATTGTTACATTAATAACTACACTAGTCGATGACTGTCAATTTCACCGATCGACAACAATTCAATTAACTGTTGGCCCAAAGACCTTCCACCCTAGTTTTGATGATGATTAACTCATGTAGTTATGTTTACTAATTATCTTGTGTTGTTTAAGTTTCAGATCATTAGCAAGATATTAGTTGGTGATTAGCTTCAACAAAGGAGTTTAGAAGCTTTTCATGATGATTTCAGGGCCAAAGCTTCAAGATCATACCTTGCCTAGCCCATGGATGGAGTTTTAGAGCAAGTCAACTTGAAGATGAAGATCATCAAGAAGACTTAGATATCCATAGTTTAGATAGTGTGTTTTAGATCCATTTGTAAAGCTTAGTATAGTTGATATGCTCAAGTGCACAACACACACAAGATTTATGTTTTGGATTTGGTTTTCATGAATAGTTTGATCAAAACAAGTTTACATGGTTTATATGTATAATAGATGTATTCTAGTTATACATACATGCTTACACTTCCTATACAAACTTATTTTGACTTTCTTATTCATGTATTGAAAAATCAAGTTTGACAAAAATACAAGTTTTGTTTTTGATAAAATTTGCAAGACTCAAAAATGAATTGATATGATTGATATATATCTTGAAATTTTTATCACATGTTTGTGTTTTAATATAAAATGTTAAAATAAGTTTTGTGGATTTTTAGAAGATTTAAAAGATTTTCAAAATATTTTTAAACTGTTTTTCTGACCCAGATTTCTGTTCCAGGTTTCAACCAGTCGACTAAGTCAACTGACCAAGTCGACTAGGATGAAGTCGGTCGACCGGGCCGGTCGACCGACGTGCACAGATCTGTGCACGTTTGGCAGCTCTGGGACGGTCGACCCGGGCGGTCGACCGGGCTGAGAGCAGTGCTCTCTGTTTATTTGGGTCGACCGTGCCGGTCGACCGTGGTTGACCAACGGTCACAATTCTGACCGTTGGCGGTCGACCGAGCCGGTCGACCGTCAGCTTGTCAGGCTGCCACATCAGCCTAATGACTAGTTTTCTGATGGAGGTATAAATACCCCATCTCTTGGGCTGTTTTGACAAGACTTTTGACAAGAAAAATTTCAGAGTTTGTTTAGTGTTTAAACAAGTTTTCAAAAGAGTTTTTGAGCCAAAAGATTCCATCTTTATTGTTTTGGGTTTTTGGAAAATCAAAGAAAATAGGAATTTGGGATATTTGTATTGGTTTTCATTCTCTATCTTTTACAAGAGTTTTCCCAAGTATTTTCTTTGTTGCTTGTTTCCAAAAACACCTTGATTTTCACACTTGAGCTATCATACTATCCTAATCTATTAGGATCCTTGTTTTGTGGAAAAGAGAGAAAAAGAGAAGTGTTTGAGGTTAAGCCTCTAAGTTGTAAACCCTCCTTTATTTGTGTATCCCTCTTTGGTAGAGGTTGATCGGAGTGGTATTGGTTTGGATCCCTCTTCGGTAGAGGTGATTGTGTTGTATTGGCTAGGGGCCTTATCCCTCTTCGGTAGAGGTGGATTGTGGTTGTATTGCCTCGGTGGCATTGAGAGAGGAGTTCGGTACTCCTATAGTGGATTGGAAATCCTACACGGTGGTGTAAGCGGGGATGTAGAGCTAGGGGCTCGAACCTCGAAACATATCTTTGTGTTTGCGTTTGATCCACTTGTCTCTAACTCTCTCTTTCTTTATTTTGTGCAAAGCATCATTCATCATTAATATCATACTTGCTTGCATTTGTGTTGTGCCTTGCATTGATTCATATTGATATATCATCTTATATGCTTGGTTGTTTGTGTGTGCCTAACTTATACTTAACCAACAAGAGCTTCACATAGCACCTCAACCCATTCAAGGGGAATCAAGAGGAGTTAGTCCAGAGCCCTTCACGGGGAATTCGGCTACACTTGTTGTGTTGTATTAAGTTTGTGCAAGATTTGCATTAGCTTCCGCATTTAGCGCATTTAGTTCACTAGATTAGCACTTACACCTATTCACCCCCCCTCTAGGTGTTTTTCAATGGTATCAGAGCTAGTGCTCCTGATACTTAGGCGTAACATCCTAGGAGTGAGATCCATTTAATTGCTAATCTATTGTTTGCATTTGTTTGCTTGCACACATATAGTTTACCATGGACTTCATGACCCCACCTAGCTTTGATCCTTCCAACATTGTTGTTTGGAAGTATAGGATGTCCATGTATTTGAAGACCCTAGGTTTGCATGTCTTTCTTGCGGCCACCAAGAAATGCTATCTTGGAGATCGCAATCATATAGGGGCCAATGCACAAGCCCTTGAGGCCATTAGAAGCACATTAAATAAAGAATATCTTTTGCTTGCTTCTAACTTTGATTCCGCATTTGCAGTGTGGAATATGTTGACAACCACCACCACCTCCGAGCTTCAATTGCCAAATCAACCGGAGCAGTCTAGTGGAGAATCCGACTCACAATGCTTCATGATCCAAGGGAATGACTCCCTTGAGGTACATTCGGAACCCCACTTAGATAATGATGATTGTGCTAGTTCTTCAAATGATTATGTTGATCCCCATGCTTTGAATGAAGAAATTTCTATTGTGTGTGAAAAACTAATAGAAAAATACAACCTTTTGAAAAAGAAGACTTGTGCTTTAAATAAAGAAAAAGAGAATTTGTCTTCTAAGCTTAACATGGTTTTGCAAGAGAAGGAGGAGATTTCTATTGAAAGGGATTCATTGAAATCTCAACTAGACCTTGCCTTAAAAGAAAATAAATTTTTAAAATCTAAAAATGATTGTGATGATGTGTTGAAGAAAAATGAGTTTTTATCTTCAAAAATTGATTTTGTTTTAAAAGAGAATGTTGCTTTGAAAAACAAAATAATTTCTATTTCTAATGATCTAGATGTTTGTCTAAAGAAAAACATTGTTTTGCAAAATAAGATGGATGCACATGTTTGTCATGCTAGTGTAGCTTCTTCATCTAGTCTACCTAATGCATGTACCTCTTCTTCTAAGATTAATTATGATATTTGTATGTTAAAGAAGAGAGTAGATTGTTTGGGCTCCACTATGAGCCAATGTGCCATGAATCATACACGTTTGGAAACCTTGGTTCGAAAGAAACAAGTTCCATCCTTTATGCATGCACACCCTCTACGGCATACACATGCTCCACACGGACACACCCATCACAAGTATGCTCATGTGTACACTTGTACACATTGTGGACGTAAGGGCCACCTTGCTAAATTTTGCTTTGATAGATTACATACTTCAAATTTAGCAAAGAACTTTGTTTGGGTTAGAGAAGGTACTAACCCCCATGGACCCAATAAGATATGGGTACCAAAGACCACCCCTCCTTTGTTTAATGTAGGTGTGGGCTCTCACATGACGTGAGAGTTGCCGTACCTTGGAGTGGATGCGTTCCGTACTTAAAGGAAATCAATTGGATGCATCACTTTCAAGGGAAGATTTGGTGGAGAGGACCACCATGTTTTGGAGACAAGGAGAGTTGCTTCTTCGGTTTTGGTAACAATCATTTACTCCCATTTATTATTTACATGCTTTCATAATTAAAATTTTTAGCATGTTTTTATATTTTATAGCATGTTTCATTGTCTATGAATTAGTATGTAAATACCATGATTATTAGATCCTTGACATACATGTATAGTATTTGAGACACACATGCTTATATGAACCCATTCTTAGTGTTCTCACTTTTGTTTAAGCTATAATGTACATCATGAATCTAATACATGTGAATTTACATAGTAATCATGTTTTAGTTTTATCATGATGATTTTTATATTGTGTTTTGATGCTTCATGTTAAGATTACTTGTTTAGATGTTAGTTTTCATTAAGACTAGGACTTATACTTGTACATATAGTGGGCCACAAATAAATCTATATATGTTTGGGCTTGATTGCTTATTTGAACTCATTAGATGTGCTAGTATAGTCTAGTTTTGATGATTCATACATTTCAAACTTGTATTCCATTTTTGGATTTGTTTTATGATTTTTCATTTCATGTATATGTTTGTATTGCCAAACTTTAAGATATACATGTTTACCCCTTGAGTCATTTGCCTTTCATGCAAATCTATATATGGACTCAATTGTGTCTAGGGATATGTATGTATACTTATTGTGTTGACAATTCATACATATACCTTGAAATGAAATTTGTTTTGGTGAAGATTTAGTTTTTCGTGTTTTTGTGTTTAATTGTTTAACTTCATGTAAATGTCTATCATGTCCAAACTATTAGATATACATGTTTATCCTTGAGCCACGTGCCTTCATGCATATATATTTGTGGACTCTTTGTGTTTGGATATGTATGTATACTTTAATTTGTACATGACATACATATGCCATTGAAGATTAAATAAGTTTAGATGATTTTCATGTTTCATGATTTAAGGAATAATTGAGCTTAATTGGAAATTTCATAATGCCATGTCACACATTACTTGTACACTCACCATTTTTTTTAATATTTCTCATGAGTATGTTTTCATGAGTATGTATGGACTTTATTGAATATTGAGTGTTTTAAGTGCTATGTGATTTACATGAGTTTTATAAAAATTATTTCTAGTTTATTCCTTGCTTGAAGGATTTCGTACTAGTTTAAAAGAGTTTCCATTTAACTAGTTACGATATTCTTCATTTTGGTAGAGTTTTTCAAACAAAGCTTATTTTCAAATCTATTTTTTTGAAAACCCCTACCCTTTACGGGAGGTTGGATGGGAGTCCATGCCTTGTATGTTTATATTGAAAATCATTTTAAACTTGTGCATGAGATGGGAGGTAGTTATATGAGTTATACCATACTTTTATTGTTATGTCAATTGGTATCATTGAACTCTTTCAATTGGTATCAATTCGATCCTTTTTGTATACTCATATGTTTATTGTGTATGTATATTTTCAATTGGTATCATCTATTGGTGATTGGTACTCATTCTATTTCATACACATATACTTGTTTTATTTGTGCTACTATATTTCTATATTTTAAGCACAAATTTTGTTTATGCTAGTGCTTGAGCTTCAACTTTATTTCAATTGATTTAGTTTTCAATTGGTATCTTATTTCAAGCCTACGCATAGCTTTTGTTGGTATTTCGTAAAGGGGGAGAAAATTCGTTTTTCATATTTCAATTGGTACTTGTATTTCCACTCCCTTGCTTTATGATAGAAAATAAAATTTCATTTGATATCATATACTTAAAAAAAATACTATCTTTTGATATCAAGATGTCTTGTGTTTTAAATTGGTATCTAAAAATTTTGTTTAAAGAAAAATACAAAAGTTTTGATTCATATTGACTATATGCAAGGAGAGCTTAACATCTCTTCCACATATTGATTCATGTTGAGTGTATCTTGTATTGAAGAGCTTAACATCTCTTTTTTATGTGGTACACGTGTGTAGGAAGAGCTTCACATCTCCTCTTATGCATTACATAATGTGTGTTATGTGAATTAGGGCTTAACATCCCTCCTTCATGTAATGCATATGTGTAGGGAAGCTAACTTAGCGTCTTCCTCTTCATGAATGTATATAGTATATAACATTTATTGATCTTTGTTTACTTTCAATTGGTATCAAGATGCTTCATTGACATATTTTTCTATTGATATCATGTTGTTTAAAGTCACCCCTTATTGACCTTGTTTTTGTTTTTAGACAAAAAGGGGGAGAACATTGTTTTATTGTTTTGATTGACAAAAAGGGGGAGAAAGATTTTTACCCCTCATTTATTGTTTTGATTGTTTACCCCTTTGTTGATGTTGACAAAAAGGGAGAGAATTATTTGAGAGTTTAACATGCATATAAAACACAAATTATTCTATGCATGATTGGTACATGTTTTTTTTTTATATGCATACTTATGTTTTTGCATATATTAAGTTTTATTGATATCTAGAGCATCTAGTATTTTTGTTAATGTTTTATTAATTTAATTGGTATCTAGAGCTTATAGAACATGTTTATGTGTTTTATGCATGTTGATGCATACATGTTTATGTACATTCATTGCATATCTTTTGTTTATTTGTTTATGCATGAGTTAAGGGGGAGCTTCTTTGAAGCTTAACTTTAATCCATGCATATATAACTCCATGAGTTTTGTCATCATCAAAAAGGGGGAGATTGTTGGCCCAAAGGCCTTCCACCCTAGTTTTGATGATGATTAACTCATGTAGTTATGTTTACTAATTATCTTGTGTTGTTTAAGTTTCAGATCATTAGCAAGATATTAGTTGGTGATTAGCTTCAACAAAGGAGTTTAGAAGCTTTTCATGGTGATTCCAGGGCCAAAGCTTCAAGATCATATCTTGCCTAGCCCATGGATGGAGTTTTGGAGCAAGTCAACTTGAAGATGAAGATCATCAAGAAGACTTAGGTATCCATAGTTTAGATAGTGTATTTTAGATCCATTTGTAATGCTTAGTATAGTTGATATGCTCAAGTGCACAACACACACAAGATTCATGTTTTGAATTTGGTTTTCATGAATAGTTTGATCAAAACAAGTTTACATGGTTTATATGTATAATAGATGTATTCTAGTTATACATACATGCTTACACTTCCTATACAAACTTATTTTGACTTTCTTATTCATGTATTGAAAAATCAAGTTTGACAAAAATATAAGTTTTGTTTTTGATAAAATTTGCAAGACTCAAAAATGAATTGATATGATTGATATATGTCTTGAAATTTTTATCACATGTTTGTGTTTTAATATAAAATGTTAAAACAAGTTTTGTGGATTTTTAGAAGATTTAAAAGATTTTTCAAAATATTTTTAAACTGTTTTTCTGACCCAGATTTCTGTTCCAGGCTTCAACCAGTCGACTAAGTCAACTGACCAAGTCGACTAGGATGAAGTCGGTCGACCGGGCCGGTCGACCGACGTGCACAGATCTGTGCACGTTTGGCAGCTCTGGGACGGTCGACCCGGGCGGTCGATCGGAACTGAGAGCAGTGCTCTCTGTTTGTTTGGGTCGACCGTGCCGGTCGACCGTGGTTGCCCAATGGTCACAATTCTGACCGTTGGCGGTCGACCGGGCCGGTCGACCGTCAGCCTGTCAGGCTGCCACATCAGCCTAACGGCTAGTTTTCTGATGGAGGTATAAATACCCCATCTCTTGGGCTGTTTTGACAAGACTTTTGACAAGAAAAATTTCAGAGTTTGTTTAGTGTTTAAACAAGTTTTCAAAAGAGTTTTTGAGCCAAAAAGATTCCATCTTTATTGTTTTGGGTTTTAGAAAATCAAAGAAAATAGGAATTTGGGATATTTGTATTGGTTTTCATTCTCTATCTTTTACAAGAGTTTTCCCAAGTATTTTCTTTGTTGCTTATTTCCAAAAATACCTTGATTTCCACACTTGAGCTATCATACTATCCTAATCTATTAGGATCCTTGTTTTGTGGAAAAGAGAGAAAAAGAGAAGTGTTTGAGGTTAAGCCTCTAAGTTGTAAACCCTCCTTTATTTGTGTATCCCTCTTTGGTAGAGGTTGATCGGAGTGGTATTGGTTTGGATCCCTCTTCGGTAGAGGTGAAATTGTTGTATTGGCTACGGGCCTTATCCCTCTTCGGTAGAGGTGGATTGTGGTTGTATTGCCTCGGTGGCATTGAGAGAGGAGTTCGGTACTCCTATAGTGGATTGGAAATCCTACACGGTGGTGTAGGCGGGGATGTAGAGCTAGGGGCTCGAACCTCGAAACATATCTTTGTGTTTGCGTTTGATCCACTTGTCTCTAACTCTCTCTTTCTTTATTTTGTGCAAAGCATCATTCATCATTCATATCATACTTGCTTGCATTTGTGTTGTGCCTTGCATTGATTCATATTGATATATCATCTTATATGCTTGGTTGTTTATGTGTGCCTAACTTATACTTAACCAACAAGAGCTTCACATAGCACCTTAACCCATTCAAGGGAATCAAGAGGAGTTAGTCCAGAGCCCTTCACGGGGAATTCAGCTACACTTGTTGTGTTGTATTAAGTTTGTGCAAGATTTGCATTAGCTTCCGCATTTAGCGTATTTAGTTCACTAGATTAGCACTTACACCTATTCACCCCCCCTTCTAGGTGTTTTTCAATTGGTATCAGAGCTAGTGCTCCTGATACTTAGGCTTAACATCCTAGGAGTGAGATCCATTTAATTGCTAATCTATTGTTTGCATTTGTTTGCCTGCACACATATAGTTTACCATGGACTTCATGACCCCACCTAGGTTTGATCCTTCCAACATTGTTGTTTGGAAGTATAGGATGTCCATGTATTTGAAGACCCTAAGTTTGCATGTCTTTCTTGCGGCCACCAAGAAATGCTATCTTGGAGATCGCAATCATATAGAGGCCAATGCACAAGCCCTTGAGGCCATTAGAAGCACATTAAATAAAGAATATCTTTTACTTGCTTCTAACTTTGATTCCGCATTTGCAGTGTGGAATATGTTGACAACCACCATCACCTCCGAGCTTCAATTGCCAAATCAACCGGAGCAGTCTAGTGGAGAATCCGACTCACAATGCTTCATGATCCAAGGGAATGACTCCCTTGAGGTACATTCGGAACCCCACTTAGATAATGATGATTGTGCTAGTTCTTCAAATGATTATGTTGATCCCCATGCTTTGAATGAAGAAATTTCTATTGTGTGTGAAAAACTAATAGAAAAATACAACCTTTTGAAAAAGAAGACTTGTGCTTTAAATAAAGAAAAAGAGAATTTGTCTTCTAAGCTTAACATGGTTTTGCAAGAGAAGGAGGAGATTTCTATTGAAAGGGATTCATTGAAATCTCAACTAGACCTTGCCTTAAAAGAAAATAAATTTTTAAAATCTAAAAATGATTGTGATGATGTGTTGAAGAAAAATGAGTTTTTATCTTCAAAAATTGATTTTGTTTTAAAAGAGAAAGTTGGTCGAATCCCGAGAGAAAGAGAGAGGAAAGAGAATTGTGAGAGGGAGAGGGAAAGGGTGAGAGGGCGAGCAAGAGCTCTCATCTCCCACTCCTTATAAATTCGCTCACTTGATCCCCATGCTCAATTAATACTCTCCATTCCTCATCAATTCATTCTTTTTTTTTTCTTTTTTTTTTCTTTTTCCTTTTTCTTTCTTCATCTTCCAATTAAGTAAAATATAAATATAATAAAAATTTAAATACCAATACTTTGTATGTTTCAAGTATTTCATGCCGTATACACATTCATATATTTTCACATTTTTCCATTCTCCACTACTCAAAATAAATTAATAAATAATTACAAAAGGATACTTGGTAATATACCGATTCTCATTATCAATATTATACCAAAAATTCAAAAATCACATATTTAATCAGAATTTACTTACATATACGCATTTATGTAATTATATTATCATATATAAATATCAGTATTTACATACCACAAGATCCTATATAATTTATCAAAATTCCATTCTACTCCGAATTTCTTCAAATGAAATTTCAAATTTTATTTCACACAGAAATAATTAATTTAATAGTTATAAGAATTTCTGAAAAATCTCATTAACCCAATATTAATATATTGAATTGATGTTTAATAACTCGGGTGTTGCACTCTTGGTCTTCTCTTGATCGATGTCAGGATCTTTGAAGGGGTATTACTTCTCCGATAGATGTTCCCTTGTAGATGTAATATAGGAGTTTGGAGGTGTGGCAGGACTGACGGAGGTGGAAGGATCGGAGCATCTGGATTCGAATCTTCTGTATTTCTTTTTCAAAAATGTAAACACACATGTAAAGAAAATTCTTGTATTATTCTTATTAGATGTAACACCATAAATGTAATGAAGGTTATTTCGGAATAAAAATAGTTTATGTTTGGAACTTGCCGTTTTTTTTTTTACCATAGGCTTTTGAAACTGACATGATCATGTCTCTCCGGAGTGTTGATCTTATCTCTGGTAGGGTCGATGGGAACGAAGTGTCTTGATGAATTTGCGTTGTTATCTCCAAGTATGGGTGATCCTATCAACGGTATCTGTAAAATTTGGACTCCGAGTGGGGGAGATTCCAGCGGTGGAGTTGGATCCACAGTCATCTTTGAATGGGAGTAATCCTGTCAGCAGAGTAGCAGACTCTACATGACTCTGAGTGGAGGTGCGATCCATCAGCAGAGTGGATCCACGGTGGTTTATATTTATATTTATATTTTTACTCTTTTTTCCACTTAATATGTCTGTTAAAAATGTAAGGTTATTTTGTATTTTTATTATTTCTCATCTATAAATAATAAGGAAATAACCCCAATTGTGTTAAGCCGTCTCTTTCTGTCATAACAATGTCTAATGCAGACTGATTCATATTTTGTGGTTGCCTGTTGTCAAAAGGCCCTCTTAAAGCTGCAATTTTCTTTCTTTTCTCTCTCTTTTAAAATTTTATTTATGTATGTGATTAGACTAGCAAATGTATTGTCTTTTAAATAGGGTGCTTAACTTCTATAATTTGTTCATCAAGCAATAAAATCTCTTCATAGATTTTTTGTTCAACATCTTATTGTTGTAAGGTTGGAGTTAGCAAAGTAAATAGAATATTGGTAGTAGTTCAAGGAGCAAGTGAACTATGCCAGATTGGATGTAGCTTTGTTTATTTGCATGGTTATGATTTAGCTTAATATTCCTGCAGTCAGGCTGAGTTAATGGCTTGGTCAGAAAGTGCCATTGCTAGCCAGTTACCAAGTTCATGCCTCTGTTTGAACCGCTTGCCAAATACTACTACTCTCATCTTATCTTCTCATTTATGCTAATTTTTCCCAAAAAATGGAAAACTAAATTATAGTACTTTGAATTCCTCTTTTGCGTTTTCCCCTCCCTTTTTTTCTCAGGAATTTACTGGCTTGATCAGTGCCCAAGGAGAGGTTAGATATGGGTATTCTATCATCATAATTTTTTTTTAAATATTTCTGTGAAAAAAAAGTTAATTTTATTTTTCTTTGAAATTCTTTGAGCATGGTTATGTTTCTCTATTCTTGATCTTTTGATCTGCAGGGAATGGCTGTAGTTTGGTCCACAGTAATTTTTTGTATCAATTGAATTGTGTGTCTACAGTTTGGGTATCCATGCATTATTTCTCGGTATCTTTGGAGTCATAAGCTGCAGGAAAAGGATGGAAATGAAGATTCCAAGGAGGGGGTTGTTGGTCTGCTTGTCATGCTTCGTGCCGTGGGCTTGTTGATGCTGGCCCTTGGTCTCCTTGATCGCCGTCATGGCGACAAGTTTCAGGACAGTGGTGGCGTTGGCTGTTGCGACAGTCTTCTTTGGGGCCACGGACTTGATCGCCGATATAAAACTGAGGACTGTTCCATTGGGTTTGTGAGCAGGATGGTGCATCGAGTCATGGATTGCTTGGAGAGCTGAGGCATCGATCATGGTTTAGTGCCAAATAGTGGGTTGCTGTCTCAGGCTTCTTCAGTGTTGGCTTCTCTTGTGGATTATTGCGAGCTGAATCTCTCTGTTGTTTGTTTTTGTTTAACATCTTTGTCATAGTTTGTTGTATTTTTGAAGATTAAAACAAAAAAAGAAGAAGAAAAGAAACACCCTCTTTAACTTCACATTTCTTATTTTAAAAATATATCTCCAGGGCTAAGGCTCCACTTTATCCGAAAAAACTGAAGATTCCAAGGAGTATGACAGGCTGCCCCAAATGACCAGTTGAAAAATCAGTCCTTTGTAGACGTCAATTTACTTGTAGGCTGTCCCATACCAAACGGCAACTCATTCATTCTACCAGAAAGCGCACGCCGGTAGACTTCAGCACCCAAAATGTTTATAAACAGACAGCCAGTAGACTTGACTTTCAAAAATGCTCAGCAATGGTCCACTGACGACTTAAGAGAAGTTAGTCTTCTCTTGTTGTCTCCTGATTTGCCACATGGTAAGTTATCTATAAAAGGGAATGATTCCCACAGCAAGCTAAATCAAAGAAACAATCAGAGAGTGTGTGAGCTTCCTTTCAATTATGGAACCCATGCATCATTACAAGAAAACCAATTCTGCACTTGCTCTTCTACTATCCTCATTTGTTCTCCATCTTCTTGTTGCCTCAACTAGAGCTTCCCGTTTTCTAGGAAACCAAGAGAATGCTCTTCTTCACTGGAAATCCACCCTCCAAACCCTAGAGCCTCTCCGTTCTTGGACTCCACAGATCAATCCATGCAACTGGACCGGAATCACATGCAACCATCAACTTAGGGCCATCACCGAGATCGATCTGTACAATATGAGTGTAGTTGGAAATCTCAATGGCTTCAACTTCTCAGCGTTTTCTTCTCTGACCGTGCTTGACCTTGGGGACAACCAACTCGGCGGAACCATCCCTCCTACTATCCGCTTCCTCACCAAACTTACTATACTTTGTCTCGCTCGCAATCACTTCACTGGAACCATCCCACACGAGGTCAGCTCTATCACAAACCTTTCAATCTTGTACCTGTATGATAATTACATTTCAGGTCCCATTCCTCAGGAGTTGGGAAAGCTCAAGTTTCTTATTGATTTGGAACTCTCTGCAAATAATCTTGTTGGACCTATCCCTGCATCCCTAGGGAATATGACCAGTCTACAGTATTTATATCTATTTGAGAATCAACTATCCGGTCTCATTCCTCAGGAGTTGGGAAAGCTTAAGGTTCTTATTTGTTTGGAACTCGGTACAAATTATCTCACTGGACCCATCCCTGCATCCCTAGGGAATTTGACGAATTTACAGTATTTATATCTATTTGATAATCAACTATCCAGTCCTATTCCTAAGGAGTTGGGAAAGCTCAAGTTTCTTATTGATTTGGAACTCTCTGCAAATAATCTTGTTGGACCCATCCTTGCATCCCTAGGGAATCTGACCAGTCTACAGTATTTATATATATCTGAGAATCAACTATCTGGTTCCATTCCTCAGGAGTTGGGAAATCTCAAAGTTCTTATTGCTTTGGAACTCTCTACAAATAATCTCATTGGACCCATCCCTACGTCTCTAGGGAATCTGACCAGTCTACAATATTTATATCTATTTTCTAATCAACTATCTGGTCCCATTCCTCAGGAGCTCGGAAAGCTCAAGTTTCTTATTGGTTTGGAACTCAGTACAAATAATCTCACTGGACCCATCCCGGCATCCTTAGAGAATCTAGCCAAGCTAACTCAGTTACATCTATTTAATAATCAACTATCCAGAGTCATCCCTTCCAACCTTGGAAACCTTACCATGCTTAATGAGTTGTACCTCGGTCAAAACTACATCACTGGCTCAATTCCTGAATCCTTTGGTAGTTTATGGAGCCTCACTCAACTATCAGTCTTTGATAATCTACTTTCTGGCTCCTTGCCTGAAGAAATATCAAATCTTACCAATTTGGTTGATCTTGAATTGGCAAGTAACAACTTTTCTGGCTACTTGCCAGATGGCATATGCAAAGGGGGATCTCTTCAAAGGCTTTCAGTACAGCACAACCATTTCGTAGGTCCAATCCCTACAAGTTTGAAAAACTGTAGCACATTGTACCGAGTTTCCTTCTACTCAAACCAACTCAGTGGGGATGTGTTCCACGCATTTGGAGTGTACCCAAATCTTACTTTTTTTAAGATAAATGACAATAGATTTCATGGAAAGCTCTCACCAAATTGGGGGAAATGTCAAAATCTTACAGAATTTCGTATCTCTGGTAACCTTATTAGCGGGCGGATTCCTCCTGAATTTGGAGAGCTTTCCATGCTCCAGAAGCTCGACCTGTCCTCGAATCAGCTGGAAGGAGAAATACCGAAGGAACTGGGTAACCTGCCACTCTTATATAATTTAAGTTTGGGTAGAAACAAACTTTTCGGAAGAATACCACCCCAATTAGGAAAAATGCATAACTTACAGATCCTTGATCTATCAGATAACAACCTGACAGGATCTGTTCCAGAACTATTGAGAGACTGTTCGCGGCTAATGACTTTGAAACTGAGAAGGAACTTCTTGAATGGAAGAATTCCATTTCAAATTGGGAGTCTAGTTCAATTGGAAACTTCACTGGATTTGAGTCACAATTTTTTTACAGGAGAGATACCGGTCCAATTAGGAAATTTGAAAAACTTGGAGAACCTAAATCTCTCCCATAATAACCTATCAGGTGTCATTCCATCTTCATTTCTAGGCTTGGTGAGCCTGACATCTATTGATTTATCATACAATGAATTGGAGGGCCCTATTCCTAATAATAGATTCTTTGAAGCAGCACCTGGGGAATCATTTGCTCACAATAAAGCTCTTTGTGGTCAAGTGCGCGGACTACTTTCCTGCAATACATCTTCTACTCCTAAAGATGAGAACAGAAAAAGTCACAAGTTCACAGTCACTGTCATTATTCCAATTATCATTGGCACTTTGATGCTTCTAGTCATATTTTCTGTTATTTGCTTGATGCTTTGCAAGAGAAAGAGAAACATAAAACTAGGAGCAAATGAAGTGATTAATCGGAATGCATTCTCAATATGGAATTTTGATGGACAAATATTATATGAGGATATTGTTAGGGCAACTGAGAATTTTGATGACCAGTATTGCATTGGCAGTGGAGCATATGGGAGTGTATACAAAGTTATATTACCAACACTTGAAGTGTTTGCAGTAAAAAAGATCCATCAAGTTGTAGATGAAACAACCTTTAATGAGGAAGATTTTTTAAATGAAGTCCAGATACTGACCCATATTCGACATAGAAATATTGTTAAATTCTACGGGTTTTGTTCCACCCCTAGCTGCAAACTCCTTGTATATGAGTACATGGAGAGGGGGAGTTTAGCAAGCATTCTGAAAAATGAGGAAGCTTCCAAACAGTTGGATTGGGTTCGAAGGCTGACCATTATAAGGGATGTCTCTTATGCTATATCTTACATGCACTATGATTGCTCTCGGCCTATCGTTCATCGAGACATAACAAGCAACAACATTCTTCTTGATTCTGAGTTCAAGGCTTGTGTCTCAGACTTTGGTATAGCAAGATTATTGAAGCCTAATTCAGTCTCCAATTGGACCACTGTTGCAGGAACGCATGGATATATGGCACCAGGTTAGTTACTGCTCCTTTAAAAAAATTTTAACTACTAAATATAATTATGTACCTAATTATTGTTTTCTTTATACGTGCTTTCAAGAGAAATCAAGACTGAGCTCTTTAGTTACACTATTATAAAATTCCTCCAATAACTCATTTATTCTTTTATACTTAAATACAAATGAATTCAGGTGATTGTTGATTTCAACTTGTGCATTAAACTGTGAACCTATGCAAAACCATGAATTCATGACTATAATGCATATAACTTTTATTTCTTTATTTATTATTGATTTTATTCCTGGCGTAGTCATATAACATGTTAATTTTCTTCATTCAAAGATCTAACCTTAATCCCTTACACGATAACATTTAACTAGTATATAGTTTTATTAGTATTGTTCTTCCCCCATCAAACTTTTGTGCTATAGAAGAATCTAGGTTTTATTCATTACTATTGAGACAGTAAAACATACCAGACACTTCATCTTGTCAAATTTTTGAGGTATATTGAGCTAAAGATGTAACCTAAGATTTTTGTTATTGTATGATTATTTTTTTCTTACAACTTAATTTCATTTATATGATTGATACAAAATTATAATTATAGCATTCTGAGAGCAAAAACCAAAATACCCAATAATTCTTGTTTAATCTTTCAACTTCCTCCTGTTTTTGTAGAACTTGCCTATACAATGAGGGTGACTGAGAAGTGTGATATATACAGTTTTGGAATAGTCACTTTAGAGATGCTGCTAGGAATACATCCAGGAGATCTTCTTTCTTCTTTATCATCAACTACAGGTCAGACGATTTTACTAAAAGATGTTCTAGATAATCGACTGTCACTTCCTACACC
Source organism: Agave tequilana (assembly GCA_038442645.1). Taxonomy (NCBI): domain Eukaryota; kingdom Viridiplantae; phylum Streptophyta; class Magnoliopsida; order Asparagales; family Asparagaceae; genus Agave; species Agave tequilana. The sequence goes on from JAVJIF010033794.1 coordinate 98,346, forward strand.
TCAAATTACAGCCACCATAGTCGAGGCGGTTATTTTAGCGCTCCGTTGTTTGGATACTAATCCACAAAATCGTCCAACAATGCAAAATGTGGCTCAGAGGTTATCTGTTTCCAAGCCACCTCGCCCCCTACAAGATTTCTGTGCCATTATGTTTTCTGATCTCAAATATGAAGCGTGAGGTAAATGATTCAAGCTCCATATACCATGTTTTTTTATGGTATGATTTCACATTGAAGCAGAACTTAGAGCTCAGAAATGGTTCTTTTCAGTGTCACCTTAAATGATACAAAGATATATTTGTCAAGACAGATATCAAATTGCTATAGCTTTCCAAATGAAGAAGAAATCGACTTGGGATTTTGAAACTTTTGACATGAATAATGTATGTGATCCAAGCTAGTAATGCTACTGTTTTTCACCCTTCTAGAGAAAACAACAAAGTATTATATAGACTGGCCAACATTGTCATTAATTCGGAAATTCCAAACTCTGTTGTTAATCTTACGATAGACATTATCATTCCATTTTCTGATGAGTTCTCAATTCTTTTGAGAATTAAATTTAGGTAAGTTTTCTTTTCTTTTTGGTTGAATATTATGTATCTTTGCGGAGTACTCCATATTTTCTTCTATGTAGAGTATGTAGAGGGGTAAGGTTCCCCGAATGTTTTTTCATATCAATAAAGTATAAGGTCTAGCCTAGGACCTAGAGAAATTCAGGCCAAACATAGTAATAAATGCAGCCTCCTCTCTCTGTTTGAACTAGATCCCGCAAATTGCCTTATAAGAATTGTTCTGGAATATCAAACCACAACTCCCAAAGCTTCCTTTATTCATTAAAAAATCAGACACCGAATTTCTTTCATGGAATGCATGACTCGCATGAAAACTCTAAGCTCAAAAGTACCAAACATAACTGTCGCGGTACCAACAAGAGGTTTTTCATCTTGTAATCAATGTATCACTACCGTAGAGTGGTGTTCAAGCCATATATTCTTGGCATACAATTTAAACTTCACCACTCAAAAATCGCTTCATATGTCGCACGAAGCTAATTAATGGCACTGTAAACCTAATAAGTTTCCAACCTTTGGCTAAAATAGGAAAACTTCATTCATAATTGATCTTTAGAGAGCCACCCAAATTAACCTTAGTTTTTCTGAGGGGACCAATGGAAACTAGATAATATTGTGTAGAAAACCCTCTAAAAAAAAAATGAAATATCAGTCTAATTGATTTCTTTGCAAGATAATACATTGTTTTCATTATCTTTTTCTTGTGAATCAGTGATAGCATTCTCATTTTTTCATACATATTTACTTTGCAAAATTGTAATATGTGCATTTATTCTTTAGAATCATGCATACATATTTACCTCTTAGCTATAATATACATAGTATCAAAATTTAACGACATGATTGGTAGTGACATCTATATCATTAGACTGATTGCTTATGGTATAAAAATTTATCAGATTACCATTTTTACATTTTAAAAGTCACTAATTTATGGTTGGTGGCTGATTACATATACACTCGAGGAATTCTATGTAAACTTGTTGAATTTATAAGAAATCAAACTAAAATTCTCATGATATGATATAAGAAAGCAAAGCAACGCAATATTTTTTTTTTTCTTTTTTGAATAAAAGGTCGATAGATTCACGCCATTCGACTATAGAGAGATAAAGAAACATACAAAATGCAAATATAGTTTCTAGAAAATGTTCAGTGATATGATACAAGATCACTAAACGCAGACATCTTTGTCTATGTGCATGCACATATGTTCGTAGAACTTCAGTGTTGTGACATAATTCAATTCAAATATAAGCCTATTAAGAGTTTCCATTATAATAGTAGAGAAGTATAAATCTTATCACCCTCAATAAACCCAACAAGAGATCACTTCTTAAGGATTCGGTTCATGTGTGTGACCCACACACACATACAATAAGAGGGTCAATCACGCGCTGACACGTGGATTGAAACTCTTATAATCTCTTATAATATGTGTGTGAGGCTCACACACGTAATATATTATAAGAAGATCAAATACACGTGTCAATGCGTGATTGGCCTCTTATTGTATGTGCGTGTGGCTCACACACATGAACCGAATCCGTTTCTTAAAGTTCTTGCCCTAGTTTTGAGGAGCGATATCGAAGGAGGTGGACTTTCGCTTGTCACTCGTTGTAACCCTGAACGAAAGAGACTAACGAAAGAGACTAACGTTACCTAATGCCACGTGAATTTGTCAGACAAAAATTAACTTAAGTGTCTATCAAAAAACTTACTTAAATCGAGATCAACCATCAAGTTGGTGTTTAATTAGTGACATGCCAGCTAATTAAGAGCAAACAAAACACTCAATGTATACTTAGACCGTTTCCTTTCTTAAGTGGCTATGTTGGTGCAAACAGCAAGCAGCGAAAAGCTCATAAAGCTAGCTGCCACGTCTTTACATGATAAATATTTTTAGAACGAGTCTGACGTGGCTAAAAGATATTGGTGAGCTGTAACTTTTGCTACATGCTGCTGCAGAGATGATCGTCAAAAGAGTCCTTTTGAAGAATTTAGTTTTAAAATCGGTCCGCATGGGCGGCGTGATGCCGAGAGCTCTTCAAATTGAGTTGGATCAGCGAAGGGGGAAAATGTCACGCCTCACATAAACACACCAATTTTTTGACCCACTAAAGTAACCAGGGCAATTATTGGGCCCACTAGTGGCGAGTAGAAATGGAGTCATTTATGAGAATTAGAGACGATCCGAATAATTATTATGTTGACTTGACATAAAACCAAACTTTTGTGGCTAAAAAGTTATTTGGGAACTATTAATTTTACTTGTATCTATTTCACGTCTTAACATTATAATTTAATTTATGCATAGTGTTGTATTAATTTGATCGCTATAATGTTCGGTTTCGTCGAGGGTTTAGGAGAGAAATATCTAATTGTTTAAAATTTAAGAGGATGACTATATGGATTCATTGTCCGTACTTAATTTTATAAAATAATGAAATAATACATACAATTTATAATTTTTTAGCACATAATTTTATTTTTTTTAGAATATTTTTACTAACATAAACACATTTTTGAGCTCTAATTCAAATGTTAACTTATAAATTTAAGCAATTGAAGGTGACAAGTTCAAGTCATGATAGGTGCAAATTATTATTTTTTTCTCTCGTCTTATTACATTTACGCTCATACTTGAAAAGCATCTGCGTCTGCCACTGCATCCAGGGATAGAAAGAGGGAATACTCTTGGTAAAATAAAAACTCTCTTTTTTACTCTAAATCTTAATTCCTCTAAAACTTTAACGTCCAAAGAGTTTATCAAGACATTTGGACTAAAGTTAACACTAAACAAAACATATACTTTTTTGTACCTTCAGATTCAATCCATCTAGTTTACTGTCTATGGCATTTTGGTGTGAGATAATTTTGTTCAGATTCAATTTAACATCTTGAGTTCAAGAATTTTAGAGTTTCACATTCAATTCATTTTGATATCTGAAATTTTGCTTGTCGGTTTCTTGGTAGTTTGCTTTGTCTCTCCTTTGAAATTTAAGGTAGTCCTAGGTCCCATTCTTGGGTCTTTTTCCTAAGTGCATATAAATTTAATCCCTTTAGTCCAACGGATACTTGTATAAATACCACCAACAATCATCATACAAATTAAAAGACCCATAGTTCAAAACTTTATAAAATTATGCAACAATCTATTAGCTAGCTAGACACCAAGATCTCCAACAATCACTATATATATATAGAATATAATATATACAATTAACAAGTTGTGCCATTTAAAACAAGCAACTTGAAGAGACCATGTCGTCTATGGCTCATTCTCATCTTGCATTCTCCATCCCCTCGACCATCCAACAGCCTCCATCTCTTCTCCTCCGTCGTCGTGCTCCGCCGCCTCGCCTCGCCTGTCCTCGCCAGAGCACACGAAAGCGCGTTTCAGTCCGTCGAGCGATGGAGCCGGCCGGCACCGGAGGAAGGGAGCCGAGCAAAGAGATGACAGCAAAGTATGTGTCGATCAATCTCTTCATTTTGCTTAATCTTTCTCATTAACTTTTTAGTTATGTTTGCTTAATGAAGAATTAGTATGAACTTAGCTTAATTGATGCACTAATTTTATGTGTGTAGGGTGACAAATTCTAGTGGTGGTCCGATCGCATCTGGCGGGGGTCCAAGGCTGCCCATACCCAATATTCCTACATGGTATCAACTAATTTTGGCACTAATATTTGAAGTTTTTATTTTCTAATTAGTTTTTTAAAATTTAATTAAGTCTCTAAATATGATAAAAACTATGTTTTTATTGCAGGGCAAAATGGGTGTTGGGTTCCATAGTTTGCTTGGCAGTGCCATTATATAAGAGACTAACAAAGGTAGAAGGTAAATCATATAACTAGCATACTATTCTCAAATAATTTCTTTCCTTTCTTTCATTCATATTCTCAATATATAACTTGCATTCATTCAATATAGTTTTCTGAAAATGAAAATAATATCATCAAAACAACAATATAAGTAGAAGATTTCTAACCATGCTCAATATATGTAGACTGGTTTGTAGGTTGTAGGTTCATGCTAATTAGTGTTCAAATTTTATGTCTTTAAACTCTTTGCTAGATGGAGTGGAGAAGGCCGCGGAGACAGTGGTGGAGGTGGTAGAGAAGGTGGCCGAGGTGGCCGAGAAGGTGGCCACCGACATCGCCAATGCCCTCCCGGCGAACAGCAAACTAAGGGAAGAGGTCATGGAGGTCGAACACTTTGCAGAAGGGGTAGAAAAGTATGCAGAGAAAGCTGATGAGTTCATCCATAAGGTCCTCTCTAATTCTTGATTATTAATTAGACTCTTCAAGTTGCTCATATATTAGTCATTAGTATAAATCTAGTAATTTCATATTTTGACTCCTAAAATCTCTCTAAACATTATCACCACTCTTAATAAGCTGGATTTTCTTGGAAAACACCAGCCTTAATTAGGTATATTGCTGCATTCTTCCTCTTACCATATTGATGAGTTTCATATATTTCCAATCATGTACATTGGCTTTGCTAATTTCTCATGCTGACTATACTTTTAGTTGGTGGTTGCTTGTAAGGAAAATATCCTTTTTGTGGTCAAAAGTCATATTGCTCTCATAATCTTTGACATATTAAGCGTGTATTAAAATTAGCCATTTGAGTTAAGAATATCAAAGTTGGTTTCTACATCTAAGGTTTCTTGTTCCTCTCGTTTAGGGTAAATTGTGAGGCTTGTTTCCTCGAAACTACCATAACTTCAATGGTTTCTCCCAATAATTTCTTAAACTTCTAGAATTCCAAAATGCTAACGTAAAAGGTTTTCAAAAATTCTAAAAGACTCATCAGCAGAAGTCATGGATGGCTGCTTGGAGGAAATATTCTTCGTGATCAAAATCATATTCCTTTCATAATCTTTGAAACTAAGCATATGCATTAAAATATTTTCTTCTTCTTCTTTTCCTTTTATTTTTCAGAGAGATAGAGAGAGAAAGGATACAATTTTTTGAGCTAAAGATTTATTGTTATTTCAGGTTGATAAGATAACGGATGAGATAGAAGAAGTGGTGGATCCCATCATTGAGGAAGGAGAGACCAGTGGGAAAGAAACTCAAGATAAAGAGAAGAAAGAAGAGACTGGCTCAAGCTCAAACTTGTAAAACACTTGAAAGAGAAAGCGATGTTTGTATCTTTCAGTAGTTGGTGGGGGAAAATAAACCATGTTGCATGTTGTAGTTATAACTGAATTTTATTTTTCATTTCTGAATCAATTATGAAAGTATTTTTGACCAAATGGCATCAGTTTTGTGTGAATTAATGGAATTTGGTAGAGATATTTCATTGGAAGAGTGAAGAAGAAGATAATGGACTGATGGTCATCAACTTATCATTGACCTTCTAGCATGCAAAACAAGTTGCAAAAGAAAATGGAAGCTTATAGTGTTTATTAGTGTTAAGATATGTTATTTAGAGAAGTTTTTTTTTAATATCGACACATGAAATCTTTCTTAAATTTCGTATTCACACCCGAAATTTTCATATTTCTGTATCAACCCCTAAATCTTATAAATTTGGACAAAAACTTTCATCCATTAGTTTTTCTGTTTATAAATTAGAATATTCTTAAAGTAATACTATATTTTCTGTTTATACAAGACTCGTTTTATTAAATCGAATAATATATCTATATTTATTTGGTCATTGCTTGTAAGAGGAGAGTGAGGAAGTTTAAATGGACTTTGGTGAATGCTAAAATATAAATGTATTACTCTCAATTCCCATCATAACTTTAGAGTTTTGATGCAATAAAAGGAACTTTAATATAGTATCAGAGCAACTCAAATTCCATTTTCATCGAGTACGCATTTGAAAAAGCGAATTAAAGAAAATACCGCTACGCAAACCCAACTTTTGGTCCATAAATAAACGACGCTCGACTTGCAGAGCGTGTTAGAATATAAAAGTATTACTCTAACCACAATTTCAAAATTTTGATGCAATAAAAAGAACTTTATTACTTTTGTCTAGGAGTGTGCTGTTGGAATTTACTTTTCATAGTTTAGGATCAATTGCATTTATGTATAGATCTAAATAGCATGTATGATGAATCTTAATAAAGGAGATTTAGATAACATACCTTTTCAAAAGATGATGAACTATAACCGGATCTGGATCTTCGCTGTAGGGAACGAGATGGAGAGCCTTCTCTCTGCTAAACCTAGCCTCCTATGGGTGGAGAATAATATGTGGCTGCAGAGAGAGACTTCCTCTCTATATATAATCTTTTGATTAGTGGCCTTCCCATAATGCCCCTAATTCTAATTAGAGAGTAGTACCAGGTTCCACCGACCTTTATAACTTAGCGCACCTATTAGACACACCTAATATGTTGACTAACATAAATTGCACGTGTGTTATGATATGGGATAGGAAATAGGGTATGAATCAAATCAGGAAATATCTTACAATCTCCCACTCGAGACATACCCAACTAAAATTTTAAAAAATATTTATTTTGAAAAAATTTTATATCCCATATCACAATTTTATTTTTAAAAGCGGATGGCCATCCTTTGATTTTTGAAAAAAAACTCACATGTGAAATTTATCGTTAGTCATGATGCACTCAAACTACTGGCACTCTACGACTAAGAGAATGACTAGCACGGTTCACAGACAAAGTTTGGTCAAGCTTTATACTTTTGCCTAATTTATATCGTAGACTTTCGGGCTAATTACCCTCACAGCTTTCGAGAGATACTTTATTGGTGGAGTTTAGTACGTTATGGCAAATGTACATGTAGTGTGTATAATACATTTGCATAAGTGTCCTGCAACGTGTGCTTACCAGACACATGTCATCTCAATACTTAGACGACCGTCATGCGAATACCATCGCTCATATTGAGATGAAGGCTTAAGGTCGTGGAGCCTACCTACGTCCAGCCTAAGCGATCTTGAGAATCCTCAGTAGTCTTCTCCAAAGGCACTTTATACTTTAACATGTGCAACTGCACAACTTTAACTTTAACATTATAAATGCACATTTAATAATATCAGCTGAAATAAAATACCATATAATAACTGCATGTCATCATAATAACTGTCTGAGAAAATCTCATGTAACTGAAATATAGAATGTACTAAGAACACAAATAGCATTACTGAAAATTTGACATAAAACTCCCACTCAAAAGGACAATCACATATTTACTCCCACTCAGAAAAACAATAATCACGATGACTCTAGTACCCCTATGCATGCACAATGTCCCTGAAAGGTGGTCACTAAGAGTCTTTTGGTAAGTGAGTCTGTAATATTCTCCATTGTGGCCTTATGCACTATGTCAAATTTAGCGCATCAAATTGACAAAAGAAGCTAATACAAAATGAAACTCCTTTATGCTGCCAACCTAAAGTTGAGTGCAGAAATAAAATTATTCAATGAGTAATGCATAATCTCACTCAGCTATCCGGTTACAAGACCAAATTATCACCATTTTGTATCAATAATTAAATCAATTTTATAAGTCAAAAGTGACCTAATCAATCAATACAGTCTAACACTGTAGAAGGTACTTTCTCTTCTAAACTAAAGAGCTCTTATAGGATCAAAATACAATGACAGATCCAAAAGCAATATCATTTATACTACAATGTAAGATAATAAAAATTTGGGGATGGTGTTCTAGAGTAACAATTTCTTAATCTTTAGAAAACTATAGAAAGGTTCAGAGTTTTGGTCGTCCTGATCGATCTAGCCATAATATTCTCCCCCTCGATCAGACCTTACAACTTTTATCTTTCGATCCAATCGCTCAACTCTTAATTGAAAAAACTTGAAAACTTCTAAGGAATCAGATTTCTGGTGGAAGAAGAAGACATAGGCATAACGAGAGAAATCATCAATGAATGTGATAAAATATCATTGACCTCCCCGAGAAAGAGTAGGGAAAGGTTCACAAATATCAGTATGGATAAGCTGAAGCATCAGTACTCCTTTCTGACTCATATTTTCTCAATTTGGTTAATTTTCCTCGAATACAATCAAGACATGTAGAGAAATCAGAGAAATCGGACAATAACACCTTTCTTCACAAAAGAATGTAATTTCTCTTTAGAAATATGGCCAAGACGTTGATGCTATAACATAGAGGATTGCAAGAAAATCCTTGAGCGTTTTGCAGAAGCAAGCAGAACGTTATGGGAGGAACTGACACCTGATAGAAACTTCTCATATAATACATTCAATATCAATCTGAATAAACCATCAACTAGCAGAGCAGAGCCAACAGATTCACCATGGATGTTGACATCACAACCAGAATCCCTAAAATGACATCATATCTAAAGAAAATTATTCTGAAACATAAATCAAAGTATGCTCAAAATGCCATATAAAAAAATTTCTTCCAAATTTAATACATTACAAAAATTTAAAACTTGTCTGAAAGTTTCTATGAACTCCGCTATACTGTCTATTCTTGACAGATCCCTTAAACTGATGCTTGATTACTACAAGCAAATCTTTAGCATTCTCCTTTTCAAAAATTTCACCAAATATAATGGGATCTGTAGAACACTTAATTATGAGAATACTCATCTTGTTGGTCTTAATCTATTTGTCAATAGACACCTGAGTTGCTATCTTTTGAGCATTAGTAGTTACTGGGTCAATAATGTGCTTGTCTTCAGCTAGCACAAAATTATAATCAATAAATACAATACTATCTGGAGTTTCATCTTTCATGATAAATAATTTGAGTATGTCAAGGTCTTTAATCCAGTCGAATGCTTCTGAATTAAGGTAAGATCCATAACTGCAGCGAAAATAAATTCTTGACTGGATTAATATTTACTGGCACATAATAAAATTATGTGAATATATATGCATTAATTATTTATTGTCACGAGCCTACCCGGGGTTAGGATGGTCGAGTCAGAGTGGCATTGTGTTCATGGTTCATGCCTTTTCACTCTGCGGGTTCGACAATCAACAATTTAATCTTGCCTTTGGGCAATGACTAATTATGATTGTACCCAGTTGATGATAGAATCATACTTAAGACTAGACTAACCACGTTCGGCTCAATTACAAACACTTCCTATCCTTTGGTTTAGGGTTATCCTAATTTTATCGACACGTGTAGTCTATCTTACCCTACTAGGTTGCCTTAAAATTCTATAATCACCTTTGGGTGATATATATAATTTTAAGTAATCTAGCACCACTGTCAATATTAATGGGTCACAATTAGAGAGCTCCAAAATAAGAGTAAAACAAAATATGTTACTGAATGGTCTACCTTTGGGTAGATCTACCTAGTCATATTAGGTTTTACTCAAATGATCGTTAATCTTATCTCACATAAACCCCATTGAAGATACTGTACTTTATAGAATGTGATAATATTTGCTTTCACCAATAAAATTTTAGTGAAAATCATAACCTTTACTGAACTTTTATTAGTGATAGTAGAGATCCATCAATCTTTAAGGTGTACTCTAGGTACATGAATCCAAGAATGATCTTTTACATGGTCTTACCACTCCTTAAAGTTTGTACCATTCAATTTAGATTATATAAATTTACAATTTCTCATCAATTTAACATAAATATTGCATTTAACAAAACTCTACTGTAATAGCCATAAAAATGAATTTCAAAAAATGCAACCAGTTTAACGATAGAGCTGCCAGCCAAACTTTCAGAACAAGTTGTGTCTCTATATGACAATACTGTACTGGCCCAATATAGATACCCTAAAGTTTAGCTTCTATGTAAGAGAACAGCCTTCCTTTGGGCCGACTGTTACTTTATAGGATTGGTCCCAAAGTTTAAGTAATCTATATTGACCATATAATATATGTAATGACCGGCCATAATGACAACCTTCCTTTGGGCCGATTGTCACATGCATGGGCCACACAAATTTACTCATCTGGATTCTTGTTCTGCCATCGGACTAGTTGGTGAGGGTAATGCAATATGGGCCTATAGTATAACAACCTTTCTTTGAGCCGATTACCACACACCAAGATTCTCCCACTTGCATTACCCACATTAAGTATCCGAAGCCGTACATAATTCGGCCAAACAATAGTCTTCCTTGGGCCGGCTATTGTCCGCATGAACTACATATGCAATTAAATAAGCTCTTTTATAAATTCTTTAATTTGAACATGTACATATTTTTATCTGTGTGTTATCTACTGTAGTAAACATCAACATTCATCATGCTAGAACAATATAAGTAATAATATAAATATTGATGAAGCGGAAGCATGTAAGGGTACACATAACTATAGTAAACAAATACTTCAATGCCTTCTTTATATCAAATAACTACTGTTTTGTCATGTTTTGTTCCTATAATACTATAGTGCTCGTCAAGAGCTTCGAAACAGCTGTTAAAATATCCAAAATAGAGGTCGGATGAGACTGTAATGGCTAATTGAAATTTCTATTGACATAACGGGTCTGCAGTGCTTATCGGGTCTGAATCAGACCCGATCCGCAATGGTTAAGTTATGGATTTTCTTAGTGGGTCGGATTTAATTAACTGGATAAAATCCAATAATTTTAATGTGAGATTAATTGGGATTAACTTTCTTTATTTGATTAGAATTCTATCCACAAATTTCCCTAATAGATTAGAATTCTATCTCAACCTTAAAACCCAAATCAATCTCAACAATTTAAATTTAAACTTTATATGAGATTAATTAGGAGTAGGTTTCCTTACTTACTAGAGTAAAAGTCTCGCTCTAAATATCCGAATCCTAGATAATCTCATAATCTTACTTAATTAAGAAAACTCAAAATATATATATACATATATTTTTTAATGGAAATATTATATTATTAATTTATTACTCTGTAGCTTTGAAACATAAAATATTTCATATGAATCCAATGAAGAACTCTGTGCAGGCGGCATCAAATCTTTTAAACATTAAATATTCCATATGAATCCAAGAACTTTTATGCAGGGATGTCAATTAAATTGTTAGTCACCTCTGCTTTCTGATGGAAATTCATCGCACATAATATTTTTCAAAGAAAAACTAATAACACTGAAATCTGTCAGATTTAAAAATAAAAAATTGGATGGTTCTTAACTTGGTTACTAATGGCATCCTGAAACTTTCTCTTTCCAAGAAGAAGCTGATGCCCCTTAAAAAAAAAATCAGATTTAAGAAATCAAAGCAAAAAATCAAGCGTGTATTAATAACTTTAATCTGTTCTTTTTGATTCAGAGCAATGGATATGGGAATCACGAAAAATAAAAATCAAAGAGGGAAAAATCCCAAAATAGAACTGTACATATGAATCTCTTCGACTTCAACATAATAATTTTCAAGAAATAATAATAATAATAATAATCATACATGATTAGATCTCAAAACATAGATAGCATAGCAAGGCTCTGATACCACTTGTTGGAATTTACTTTTCATAGAAGAGGATCAATTGCATTTATGTATAGATCTAAATAGCATGTATGATGAATCTTAATAAAGGAGCTTTAGATAACATATCTTTTCAAAAGATGATGAACTATAACCGGATCTGGATCTTCGCTGTAGGGAACGAGATGGAGAGCCTTCTCTCTGCTAAACCTAGCCTCCTATGGGTGGAGAATAATATGTGGCTGCAGAGAGGGACTTTCTCTCTATATATAATCATTTGATTAGTGGCCTTCCCATAATGCCCCTAACTCTAATTAGAGAGTAGTACCAGGTCCTACTGACCTTTATAACTTAGTGCACCTATTAGACACACCTAATATGTTGACTAACATAAATTACACGTGTGTTATGATATGTGATAGGAAATAGGGTATGAATCGAATCAGGAAATATCTTACATGTGCATCTGTTAAAACTAATGAAATATTTGTCAGAGCTATGGCAACTCTTAACAAGAGTAGTCTCAAGTTGTTGTGAACTAATATATGAGCATGAAATTTATCGGGACTAATATCCGATTTTATTATTTCTTACGGACCTATATCCTAAAGACTTACTATTAAATATCTATTGAACAAATCGATTACTTAGGCTGTTTTTAGATGTTTAATAGAAAAACTCAGAGTTATTAGTGCTTTATGGATTTTGAAAAAAAATCAGGAATTTAAACAATCTAATAAGCACAACCATGCACCTAAACAAAATATCATGAAATTTGAAATTTTATTAAGAATATAAAGATTTAAAAGAATGAGTTAGCCCATTAGTAAAATCCCTCCCGTACAAGTCGGAGGTTCCAGGTTCAATCCCTGCAGGGGAATTTAACTTAAATAATTAGGAAGGAGAAAGAGCACTCTTTTTTTCTTAAAAAGAATAAAAAATTTTAAAATCATGATTATAGCAAAGTTTCGTATTTCCTTGTTTATGCAAATAGTCCTCTAAAAGAGATAATGAACTACTTAAAATTAACACAAATTCCCCTTTTTTTATGATTTTGTTAGACATCCCAAATGCCCTAAATAGATGATTTACGGAGGCAATATTGATTACTAAAAGTTAATTACATTGAAAAAAATTGTGTGAGCAACTGTTGAGCAACAAGTGCCTGTAGCTCAACGGAAGGCAATTGGATTATATTCAATAGATCCGGGTTCGACTCCTGGCGGCCACAAATTTTTTTTTATTATTTTTGGCTTTCTTCTCAAATTGTCTTTTTTGCCAAAATGTCCTTTGCTTCTATTTAAATTACATTTTAGAACGTTATGATTGAGCTAAGCCTAAATCCTGATAATTCTTCGTTTACGTCAGAAAATGTTATATCAGAGATCTTTATGATGGCTCTTCTGCTCAGAGCCAAAGCATATGTTTGCAAATTCCTGACTCTATAAGAGATCTTATGCTCATGATCCATCTATGATTTTATTCAAAAAAATAAAAATAAAAAAAATAATAAAAGTTAGTATTTAATATAAGCAAGGTAAGTTAATATTTAATTTGGATAATGGAAAAGTTGTTGGGTTTTTAATTAACAAGAACCTAAACAAGTTGGCTCATTTTCATGGGCACATTGGATTTGGATAATGAAAAACAAAATCCAACATGAAAAGTTTATTGAATTTTAATCCAAAGTGGGGGCATATGTAGCCATTAATTTCTTAAGGCTGTTTGGCATGGATTTTGAATGTGGGATCTCTGGCACAAATCAAAATTCATGTCGAAAATTATGAGGGCCCGGATGAATAGTATATATGGCAGACTCAGATTTTAACTCATCATGGCATGTTTGACATTGTGAAAATGCCCAAGATGAAATCCAACTGGTGGGATTTGATAAACCGGGATATACTTGCCTCCCAAAAGTGGCGTCAAACAATCAACTCACAAAATTAAAAAAAAAATTAAAAAATGATTAAATGAGCATAACTCTAACCAACTGAAAAGATTAAAAAATAAATAGTATCAGAGATGAAATCTTTTTCTCCTCAAAAACTTTATAGGTTTTATAGCTACCACCTCAGAGGTTGAAAGAGCAAAGTGGCCCGCAAAGGCCCCACATGAGGCCGGAATCCATGCCCAAATCCGACTAACAAACAGGGCCAGTGGCCCTTGATCCACGAGTGGGATCTCTAGCAAATTTATATTGGATCTGCAGGGGAACATGTAGGATCCGACCCGAATCTGACCCTTATCCTTCAGTGCGGTGAGCCGTTGGACGCTGTGGGCCCCACCGGGTGGGTGGGTCCTATTGGTGGGGCCCAGTCAAACAAAGGGCTCACCACGCTCGCGGTGAGCAAATCACGGTGAGCAAAAAATTTCTCTATCCTTCAGCTCTCGAATGAGATATTATTACTGAGAGAGGCACAATTCCAAGCAATGGCGCTTCACCCCCTCGGTCTCCCTTCACTCAAACTCCAAATTCTTCAATCCCTCAACAAAATCCTCACTCCCCTCTTCATTCTCCGGCAATCATCACAACAGAGGAATGCTAAGCATCCCCTTTGTTTTCAATCCACGCTTCACTTCTCTCACCACTCGAGCCAGCAGCTCACCAACAGCAGCAGCGGCAACTGAGGAAGAGATAGAGGAATCAGCAGTAGAGATCTCTGATAGAAGAAGGCTGATTGCCCAGAATATATACCATGGACTTGTACCGCTGAGGACATCAGAGCCCTCTTTGAGAAGCACGGGACTGTGCTCGATGTTGAGGTTCATCTCTTTCTTTCTCTCCTGTAGTTTTTGGAGAATTTGGATTGTTGGGTTCTGTTTGTGAAGCTTTAGCTTGTTGAGTTGCTGGGTTTTGCTGGGTTTTTCCTATTTTTGTGGAGGAGTGACTGATTTCTTTGTATTTGCTTCAAATTGGGATTGTCCTTGTAATTAATTTTTCTTGGGTCTATTAGTTTTGCATAGATTGAAAGCTTATTGATCTAGCTTTTGAGAAAAATATAGAAAATCCACTTGTTGGAGTTTGTGATTAAGGTGACTTTCTACTTCCTATTGAAGGTTTGTTGTGTTTTGAACTAATTAGTGGTCATTTGTCATTGTACGTACAAAAAAAAATTATCTAAAAAAAGTACAAAAAGAATTCTCTTTTTATTGCCATTTTCAAGGATCTCAGCCATCAATTGATGATAGAAACCAATTACATGCACATTGCTTTAAATGATAACTTACTTGTGCAAATGTTAAGCTCGACTGTGTTATTGTAAGGATAAGACCAACAGCATCATTTGCTTTGCAGTTGTTTGAAAACTTTTAGTTTTAAGAAAGTTCTCTTTACAACCTCAAGGTTATCTAATTCTCAAAGACAGACTTACTTTGGGATAATGTTTGTTCTATGCTTTTGATTTTAGTTTGATATTTGCCTTACCTAGGTGAAGATTTTGTCCTAGCAACTTTCTTTAGCCAAGTCGTAGAACAGGTATCCCATATCAAACAAACTAGAAGTATGTTCTCAATGTACCAGACAAGAATAAGTATTTTCTCAAAAACTCCTACTACACCGCACAAAGTGGTTATACTCTTTACTTTACATTCAGAACTTATGGTAAAGAGTCAAATTCATCGTGATGATCCTTCCTTCGGTCTATGAAGATACTTCATGACTTTGCAAACCAATGCCCTTCAAGTCTTCTTTAACATATAACATCTATAATTGTAGAAGCCATTGTATCACTGATGAAAGTTCTAGAATGCATGTTGCATACTAGTCTGGTTGAGAAGTCCATGTTCTAAGTAGGTTTTTCCCTTCATCCATAATTTCTATGCTTAATTTCAAAACTAGCTGAAACAGGAGGCAGAAGTTCCTAAACTCAATCTACCATACACTGAGATGATTGTCAAAACTATCTTATCATCTTCCCTTACATATTATCTTTGTTTAGGAGAATTTGGGATGGTTGTTTTTTAGTTGCAAGACCTTAAGGTGCTTAGCCAATGCTAACATTCTTTGATAAGCTTCTATTGTCCAGCGGTTTTACATGTAGGAATTTGGCACCAATTCAAAGGGTTGATATCAATTGACATTTGGTGGTTACATTTTGTCAATTTCTTTGGACTGCTCTCACTATTTAGTGTCAATTTATTGGTCAACCTATTTTGGTGGAAATGGCTTAAATGATGGTGATGCTGATCTTTGATCTGGGTGCTTTGCTTTAACTTTGTTCGTAAGAGGACTTTTGGGTTTGTTGAGTGATAATTCTTGTTTAATCAGCACAGTTGACTAGTTTCTAAACTTTTTATTCTTTATGCTCTGATTATTGATTAGTTGTGTTACTTGTGTATCTGGTTGTGTTGTCCAGCTTTCAATGTATAATAAAACTAGGACTAGAGGATTGGCATTCATCACAATGTCTTCAGAGGAAGAGGCAATTGTGGCCCTCAATAATCCCAATTCATATGTGAGTATTAAAGGTCTTGAAGTGAGACACTATTGACCACTTCTCATTTTGATGTTTATATTATGATAATGTATGTATATTTTTCTTGATTATGAGTAGCATTGGTGATTTAGGATCCTGATGGTCATGTTGAGACCATACTAACAATCGGGATATAACATCAAACCAAGACAAATGAGAAATAACATGAGAATTTAACGTGATTCGGTCAAAACCGGTCTACGTCCACGGGGAGAGAACTTGAGAGAATTTTATTAATAAAATTGGTATAAGAGATCTAACCTTCCTCTCGAATCCCTCGAGATTACAAGGGTATTCGTTCTCTCTTTTCACCGTCACCTTCCTTTCCCTTTGCATTTGCTTCATTTTTTCTTCTTGTGTTACAATATACGAGGTTATAATTCTTATTTATAAAATCTTACAATACAAATACTGTTCGAACTATGAGATGATCTTGACCGTCGGATGCTTTACGAACTTGATCAACCTTTGTAGGAGTTTATTTCTTTAATCTAGAATAATTTTAGACTCTTCAATCTTTAGAAACAAATTCTTCAATGAATAAAATTTGAGTTCTTTTCGGAGTCCACTAGAAAGAAAATCTGAATGTACCTGAAAAGAAACATGTGACCATCATCTCCTCTTGAAAACAAGGCAATTTCACAACAATCTCCACCTTGACTTGCTTTTCAAGCTTTTAGCAAATATATTGATTTTTTTGAATTTTACTTTGATTCTTTTCTTTTCCTTGATTGTAATCGTAACGTGAAACCTTTATTCTTACCCCCTCCCCTAGGGCTTTTGGCTAATTCACCGCCATGCCTTGGACCATCTCAGCTTTACCTGAATGCATCCTTTCTCTTTTCTGTAACACTTTGACCTAGTTTACATCCTGTCGCAGTCTTTCTTGAAGCTCTACCTCGCGATGAACTCCCTTCCAAGTTTGTCATTGAGACTTCATCTTGAACTGAGTTTTCTTCTTCAGCTTGTACATCCCTCTATACTTTTCTCCTTTCAGGATTACTCTATCTCTTTTTGGTAACCATGATAATTTCGTGTTGTACTTGGATTCGGCATCTTTCTGAATCCAACGCTCATATGGATATTAGATTGTACCGAACTTTCGGAACATACCGGACTGCTTTTAGAGCACACATCATCCCATCTCTACCTGTAACATTGACTGTTCTAGTGCCGATTATCTTGCAAGTCGAGCCATCAACCATCTTGACAGTCCCTTCATCCTTTGCAATCAAGAAGTTGAGCATATCATTCTGAGAACATACATGAACCGCACTAACAGAATCTAATATTCAGTCTTTATTGTAGAAGTGTTATCTATGGAAGTCGTTAACACATAGGTGTCCAATACATACCCTGCTACGTTTGCCTCCACAGTTTGCCCTTTCTTCTTTAGTCATTATTGTTGATGCTTGCAATCCTTCTTCCAATGATCTTCCTGGTGACAAAAGTGACATGTCTTTGACAGACTCGGACTTGTCTTTCCTCCTCTTTCTTTCCTTCCCATGACCACCAAACTTAAAACTTTTTGCTCATCTTCATTTGGCATTTTCTTGATTTTGTTTGATAACAGAGTTATCGTGCTCTAAGATTAAAGTTTCCTTTTTGTAGAGTATGGTGATTACGATACGATCATATGACTCTGACAGCAAACTGAGAAGTATTAACGCCTTGTCATTCTCATCGATCTTCACATCAACAGCCAGTAACTTGTTGATAATCTTATTGAAGAAGTTCAGATACTCTAACATCGTTGTACCTTTCTTCATGCGTAGCCCATATAATTTTTTCTTCAAGTACAACTTGTTAGAGAGGCTCTTTGTCATATACAACGTTCCTAACATTGACGACAAACCATAGCAAGTTTCCACCACCTCACTGGTATACTATTCCAACACAACCACCACACATACACACCCCCCCCACCACCTACACAACAGGTAAAAAAAAGAAGAAAAGAAGGATGGTAGAGACTAAACTCACCGCCGATAGAAGATATCATCGCGGATGAAGAACCACTGGCTTAGTGACGACACCATCGCCGTCATTGCCGAGCCCGAGAAGATGAACAATAACCAAGGTTTGAGGGTATAGATGTTGGCCCAGAGGCCTTCCACTCTAGTTTTGATGATGATTAACTCATGTAGTTATGTTTACTAATAATCTTGTGATGTTTAGTTTCAGATCATTTACCAAGATATTAGTTGGTGATTAGCTTCAACAAAGATGATTTGGAAGCTTTCACATGGTGATTCCAGAGCCCGAGCATCAAGATCATATATAGCACTCGTTGGAGTCAAGCTCGGTGGAAGGAGTTTTGATCGAGTCGGCTTGGAGACGGCGCTCTACAAGAAGACCTCGGTACCGAGTTTAGTTTTGTGTTTAGATCCATTTGTAAAAATTAGAATAGTATGATATGCTCAAGTTCACAACACACACATGTTTCATGTTTTGATTTTTGTTTTCGGTTTGATTGGTCATGAATAGATAAGTATCAAAACAAGTTTACATGTGTTTATGTATATTAGATCTGTTCTATATACATGTATACTTCATATCCTAGACAAACTTAATTTGATATACCTATTCATGTGTTTTAGGTTTTGTATTTTAACAAAACATATTTTTGGAAATAAAGTCAAAAACTATGATATGTATATGTTTCATGTATATTGGATTTCTATCCATATGCATCATGCTTCAAAGTATTTAATATCATGTTTTTGTATTTCACGTGCCGGATGTGATGCAGCAGAGTCGCCAGCTCGAACCTTGCGTCCTGCTCAGTTGGACGATCAGTTGTTCCAACTTGCAGTTGACGCGCCCGCCTCCTCTGTCGGCGTTCAGCGTTCCCGTTGCGTCGTGGGGGTTGAGAGAAACCAACAACGACCTGATGCTGAGGAAGAGGATAGACTGGCTGGACACCAGAGAACTTGACCACGCAGGTCTCCTGAGAGACGTTGGCGCGTGTGTCGCGCATGGCATGATTGGCCACAACATCCCTCACAGCAGCTGCTTCTGAGAGAGGCTGAGAGCGAATTTCGGGGCAAGTTCCCGTAGAGACCCTGCGGTAGGCGCGGGCCTTTGGGCTCTTGGAGCCAGAAGAGAGGAACTCTTCATACTTTGCTTGGTCGAATTCTACGACGAGCGATTCGACCGTTTCCCCTTATAGAGGATGTCACCTTGCGCCACTACTTGTTCGTCGGTAACGAAAGTAGTCCCCAGCGGAGTCGCCATTCTCTTATTTGGTACGGAGAAGAAAAATTCGGTGTAAAATTTCCTTGAATCAATTGAAAGTTTACAACGGACTTATACTCCGACTACAAGGGAGGGAAGATGTTGAATCTTGAATCTCCCGTTTGCTTAGTTCTGGGTTCTTCAGGTGGCGATGGAAAGTGAATCTTGTTTTTCATTGATCGAGTGAGCGTCGAGAACTTCTAGGGATCTTCTCTTCGGATGGTGAACGGAGTAACAAAGCTCTGTCGACCAGAAATCTGAAAGAGATTGTAGGCAAGGATTAACTTGTACGCAGCAAGTTAACTGAAGAGTTAGACTCTCTTTCTTTCTCTATCTCCCTCTCTCTTTTTATGTGCGTTCGTGTCCCTGTATCTCTCTTATCTGAGCAACGGGGCTATTTATAAAGGTTTCAGGGGTGAACGTGCCCCCTAAAAACACTCCACAATGGGGGCTAACTTCCTCATTATGTGGGTGGTGATTTACCCCATAACGAGGGAAGTTATAACTGAGACGCGGGTTTCGACCCTCGCGCCTTGGTGCTGCAGTGCTGCTGAGCTGAGACGCGGGTTTCGAACTTCGTGCCTTGGCGCTGCAGTGTTGGCTGAGACGCGGGTTTCGACCCTCGCGCCTTGGTGCTGCAGTGCTGCTGAGCTGAGACGCGGGTTTCAATCCTCGCGCCTTGGTGCTGCAGTGTTGCTGAGCTGAGACGCGGTTTCAACCCTCGCTATCTCTTATTTGGTACGGAGAAGAAAAATTCAGTGTAAAATTTCCTTAAATCAATTAAAAGTTTACAACGGACTTATACTCCGACTACAAGGGAGGGAAGATGTTGAATCTTGAATCTCCCCTTTATTTAGTGCTGGGTTCTTCAGGTGGCGATGGAAAGTGAATCTTGTTTTCCGTTGACCGGGTGAGCGTCGAGAACTTCTAGGGAGCTTCTCTTCGGATGGTGGACGGAGTAACACAGCTCTGTCGACCAGAAATCTCAAAGAGATTGTAGGCAAGGATTAACTTGTACGCAACAAGTTAACTGAAGAGTTGGACTCTCTTTCTTTCTCTGTCTCCCTCTCTCTTTTTATGTGCGTCCGTGTCCCTATATCTCTCTTATCTGAGTGACGGGGCTATTTATAGAGGTTTAAGGGGTGAACATGCCCCCTAAAAACACTCCACAATGGGAGCTAACTTCCTCATTATGTGGGTGGTGATTGACCCCATAACGAGGGAAGTTATAACTGAGACGCGGGTTTCGACCCTCGACCCTCGCGCCTTGGTGCTGCAGTGCTGCTGAGCTGAGACGCGGGTTTCGACCCTTGCGTCTCGGCGCTGCAGTGTTGGCTGAGACGCGGGTTCGACCCTCGCGCTTTGGTGCTGCAGTGCTGCTGAGCTGAGATGCGGGTTTCAACCCTCGCGCCTTGGTGCTGCAGTGTTGCTGAGCTGAGACGCGGGTTTCAACCCTCGCCATCTCTTATTTGTACGGAGAAGAAAAATTCGGTGTAAAATTTCCTTGAATCAATTGAAAGTTTACAACGGACTTATAATCCGACTACAAGGGAGGGAAGATGTTGAATCTTGAATCTCCCTTTTTTTAGTGCTGGGTTCTTCAGGTGGCGATGGAAAGTGAATCTTTTTTCTGTTGACCGGTGAGCGTCGAGAACTTCTGGGGATCTTCTCTTCGGATGGTGGACTGAGTAACACAGTTCTGTCTACCAGAAATCTCAAAGAGATTGTAGGTAAGGATTAACTTGTACGCAGCAAGTTAACTAAAGAGTTGGACTCTCTTTCCTTCTCTGTCTCCCTCTCTCTTTTATGTGCGTCTGTGTCCCTGTATCTCTCTTATCTGAGCGACGGGGCTATTTATAGAGATTTCAGGGGTGAACGTGCCCCTAAAAACACTCCACAATGGGGACTAACTTCCTCATATGTGGGTGGTGATTGACCCCATAACGAGGGAAGTTATAACTGAGATGCGGGTTTCGACCCTCGCGCCTTGGTGCTGCAGTGCTGCTGAGCTGAGACGTGGGTTTCGACCCTCGCGCCTTGGCGCTACAGTGTTGGCTGAGACGCGGGTTTCGACCCTCGCGCCTTGGTGCTGCAGTGCTGCTGAGCTGATACGCGGGTTTCAACCCTCGCGCCTTGGTGCTGCAGTGCTTCTGAGCTGAGACGCGGGTTTCAACCCTCGCGCCTTGGCGCTACAGTGTTGGCTGAGGCGCGGGTTTTGACCCTCGCGCCTTGGTGCTGCTTAGATGGCTATGATTAATGAAAGCACCTAGAGGGGGGTGAATAGGTGATAATGCTAATCAAGAAACTAAATGCGGAAGGTAAAAACTATTTTGCAACACACTTAATACAATCAATAAGTGTAGCCGAATTCCCCGTGAAGGGCTCTGGACTAACTCCTCTTGATTCCCCTAGATAAGGGTTGAGGTACTATATGAAGCTCTTGTGGTTAAGTATAAGTGAGGCACACACAAGCAAGCCAAGCATATAAAGGATATATAACAATATGAATGATGCAAGGCAACACACAAGCAAATATGATATGATGCTAAGAATGATGCTTTGCACAAATAAAAGAGAGAGAGGGTTTAGAGACAATGGATCAAACGCAAACACAAAGATATGTTTCGAGGTTTGAGCCCCTAGCTCTACGTCCCCGCCTTCACCGAGAAGGATTTCCAATCCACTATCTTGTCCACCGAGGACTCCCACCGAGGAGGATTTGTACAACAAGGGAGTACCGAACTCCTCTCTCAAATACCGCCTCACAACCGAGGGGAAGGCCCGTAGCCAAACAACAACCAATCCACCTCACACATGAGGGATACAAACCAACTCCAACTCCACCTCACCAAGAGGGAGTAAACCACAATCTCAACCTCTACCAAGAGGGAGCAAACCACAAACTTCAACCTCTATCAAAGAGGGAGCAACCCAATCAAAGCAAGGATTTTTACAACAAGTGGTTACAAAGACCACAAACTCTTTTTTTTCCACAAAAACAAAGATCCTAATAGATTAGGATAGAAGATATCGGCTCAAGTGTGGAAAACAATGTGTTTTGATCAAATAAATACTCTTGGGAAAATACCAAATAGATATGGAAATTTTAGATCAAAAACAACTTCCCAAAAACCTAATTTCTTTGAAATAAACCAAAACACTTTAAAAACAAATAGATGAATCTTTTTGGCACTTAAGCTCTTTTGAAAACTTATTTTAAACACCAAGAAAGGAGAGAAATTTTAGCTCTAGAAACTTAGTTAAAAACCCAAGCAATGGGTATTTATAGCCCCAAAACAAAAATAGCCGTTAGGCTGATCTGTCAGCCTGACAGGCGTGCGGTCGACCGCCCGGTCGACCGCCAACGGTCATAAATATAACCGTTGGGCAAACCGGTCGACCGCCCGGTCGACCGCCCAGATACAGAGAGCAAAGCTCTCTGATCCGGTCGACCGGCCCATTGCCTTCCAGACGTGCACAAGGCTGTGCACGTCGGTCGGCCGTTCGGTCGACCGGCCCTTGGTGCGATCGGCCGTGCGGTCGACCGACCTGGCCTGTCAGCCACTGTTCTGGGTCAGAAAAACATGTTAAAAAATATTCTAATAAATCTTATAAATCTTGTAAAAATCCCCAAAAATAGTTTTACAATTTTACATTGATATATAAACCTATGATAAAATTTCAACTCAAATATTAAGAAATTTGAACTATTTTTGTGTCTTAACATTTTTTACCAAAAACCAAAACTTGTATTTTATCAAACTTAGATTTTTCAATAGGAAATCTGATTTTTCCTAAAACTCATAGAAATACAAAAACATGATATTTAAACACATTGAAGCATGTTGCAAATGGATATAAGTCCAATATACATGAAACATATATATATATCATAGTTTTTGTCTTTAAATCCAAAATATGTTTTGTTAAAAATACCAAAACATAAAACTACATGAATAGGTATGTCAAACTAAGTTTGTATAAGTCATGTAAGCATATATGTATATAGAGCACATCTAATATACATAAAAATAAAGTAAACTTGTTTTGATCAATCTATTCATGAAAACCAATTGCAAAACATAAAACTTGTGTGTTGTGCACTTGAGCATATCAACTATTCTTATCTTTACAAATGGATCTAAAACACACAAAACTAAACTATGATACCTAAGTCTTCTTGACAATCTTCATCTTCAAGCCGACTTGATCCCAAACGTGATCCACCAAGTGCAAAGGTATGATCTTGATGCTCGGGCACTGGAATCACCATGTGAAGGCTTCCAAACTCCTCTTTTTGAAACAATCACCAATTAATATCTTGATTAATGATCTGAAACTAAAATCACAAGATTATTAGTAAACATAACTACATGAGTTAATCATCATCAAAACTAGAGAGGAAGGCCTCCGGGCCAACAATCTCCCCCTTTTTGATGATGACAAAACTCATAGAGTTATATATGCATGGATTAAAGTTAAGCTTCAAAGAAGCTCCCCCTTAACTCATGCATAAACAAATAAACATAAATATGCAATGAATATGAAACATGAAACATGCATAGATATGTACAAACAATAAAATGACTCTAGTTACCAATGAAATTTTCAAAAACAAAACATGCTCTAGATATCAATTAAACTTAATATATGCAAAACATTAAATATGCATATAAAACTCTCAAATAATTCTCCCCCTTTTTGTCAATCATCAACAAAGGGATAAAAACCAAAACAATAAAACAATGTTCTCCCCCTTTTTGAAAAATCAACTAAAAACATGCATAAGTTTGTTTAAGGATACCAATTGAAAACTAATCAATTGAAACATGACATTCATTTAAACATACAAGCTTAAGTATAAACAAAATATATATGTATGAAAAATAGATACTAATTGAAATTGATATTCTTTGAAAAGCAAACATACATATACGAAAATATATGAGTATACAATAAAAGTCAAATTGATACCAATTGAAAGAATCCAATGATACCAATTGAAACAACAATAATATCAAGTGTATAACTCATATTTCATATCCTCCCAATCATGTTCAAGTTTAAAATGATTTTTACTATAAGGCATACATGAGCATGATCTCCCATCCAACCGCCCATAGAAGGTAGGGGTTTTCAAAAATAGGTTTGAAAATTATAGTATGCTTGAAAATCTCTACCATAAGAAGAATACGAACTAGTTATATGAAAAATTTGTTAACTAGTACGAAATCCTTCAAGTAAGGAATAACAACAAATAATTTTCATGAAACACGAAATCCACATGATATTCACCACTCAAGTCAATGAAGCATAAATATGACTCATGAAAATAAAACATGAGTAAACATGAAATATGAGTGTACAAGTACAATGTGAAGATCATAATCATGAAAGTATTCAATTAAGCTCAATATTCCTTAAACACGAAAATCATCAAAACTATATAATCTTCAAGGTATATTTATGTCTTACACAAACTAAAATTTACATACATATCCAAACACAACGAGTCCACAAAAATATATGCAATTGAAAGCACGTAGCTCAAAAAGGATGTATATGTATAATAATAGTTTGGACAAGATGGACATATACATGAAGTTTAAACATAAACACATGAAAGCATAAATGAAAAGCTAAGTTTTCATTAAAACAAATGTCATTTCAAGGTATATGTATGATTTGTCAACACAAGAAGTATACATACATATCCCCAAACACAATTGAGTCCAATAAATAAAGATTTGCATGAAAAGCAAATGACTCAAGGGGTATACATGTATATCTTAAAGTTTGGCAAAATAAACATATACATGAAATGAAAACTCATAAACATAAAACAAATCCAAAAATAGGAATACAAGTTTAAAATGCATGGATCATCAAAACTAGACTATACTAGCACATTTAATGGGTTCAAATAAGCATTCGAGCACAAACATATATAGATTTATTTGTGGCCCACTATATGTATAAGTATATACCAAGTTTTAATGAAAATAAATATTTATATATTCAAGTCATGAAGCATCAAAACATGATGTAAATCAACATGACAAACATAAACATGATTATTATGTAAATCTACATGTTATTAGAGTTATGATAAACATGATAGCTAAACAAAGGTGAGAACACTAAAATAATAGTCCATATTAAACATGGGTATCTCAAAAGGCTATACATGCATGTCAAGGATCTAATAATCATGACATTTTCAAAATAATCTATAAACATCAAACATGCTATAAACAATGAACATGAAAAGCATGCAAAAATAAATAAGGAGTAAGAGACCGTTACCAAAACCTATGAGGCAACTCTCCATGACTCCAAACATGGTGGTTCTCTCCACCAAACATCCCTTGAAAGTGATGCATCCAAATAGTCTCCATGAATCTCGGAACGCATCCACTCCAAGGTACCTCTACTCTCACGTCATGCGAGAGCCCACACCTACATCAAACATAAGAGGGGTGGTCTTTAGTTCTCATATCTTATTGGGTCCATGGGGGTTAGTACCTTCTCTAACCCAAACAAAATTATTTGATAAATTTGAAACATGTATTCTATCATAACAAAATTTAGCAAGGTGGCCCTTACGTCCACAATGTGTACAAGTGTACACATGAGCATACATCGTGTTATGGTGTCCGTGAGAAGCATGTGTATGCCGTGGAGGGTGTACATGAATAGATGGAACTTGTTTCTTTCGAAACAAAGATTCCAAACGTGTATGGCCTACAACACATTGGCTCAAAGTGGAGCCCAAACAATCAACACTCTTCTTAAGCATAGATATATCTTTTTCAATTAAAGAAGAAGTGTGGCATGCAATAGGTGTTCTAGGTGAAGCATGGCAAACATGAGAAACAATATCATTTTTCAAAGATTTATTTTTATTTAAACAAATTTCTAATTCTTTTGAAATAAAATCAATTTCTCTTTTCAAAGAATCATTTTCTTTTAAAACAAATTCAACTTTTGAAGACAAATTTTCATTTTTCTTTAAAAGTGTTTCACAATCATTTTTAGATTTTTAGATTTTATTTTCTTTTAAAGCAAGTTCAAGTTGAGATTTCAATGAATCCCTTTAATTAGAAATCTCCTCTTTCTCTTGCAAAACAATGTCAAGTCTAGAAATCAAATTTTTATTTTCATTGTTAAGGCCTAGACTTTTCTTTTTCAAATCTTATATTTTTCAAACAATTTTTCACACACAATAGATAGTTCTTCATTTAAAGCATGAGCATCAACATAATCATTTGAAGAACTAGCATCATCATCATCATCTAAGTGGGTTTCCGAGTTTACCTCAAGGGAGTCATTCCCTTGGACCGTATAGCATTATTGTGGCTCGGATTCATCTCCACTAGATTTCTCTTCTTAATGGATTGGCATTTGAAGCTCGGAGGTGGTTGTGGTTGTCAACTTGTTCTACACTGCAAAAGCGGAATCAAGATTAGAAACAAGCAAAAGATGTTCTCTTGAAAGCGTGCTTCTAATGGCCTCAAGGGCTTGTGCATTGGCCCCTATATGATTGCGGTTACCAAGATAGCATTGTTGGCCCAAAGGCCTCCCATCCTAGTTTTGATGATGATTAACTCATGTAGTTATGTTTACTAATAATCTTGTATTGTTTAAGTTTCAGATCATTAACTAAGATATTAGTTGGTGATTAGCTTCAACAAGGAGTTTAGAAGCTTTTCATGGTGATTCCAGGGCCAAAGCTTCAAGATCACACATTGCCTAGCCCTTGGATGGAGTTTTGGATCGGGTCTACTTGAAGATGAAGATCGTCAAGAAGACTTAGGTATCCTAGTTTAGTTTAGTGTGTTTTAGATCCATATTGTAAAGCTTAGTATAGTTGATATGCTCAAGTGCACAACACACACATGTTTTATGTTTTGGATTTGGTTTTCATGAATAGTGAATCAAAACAAGTTTACTTTATTTTTATGTATATTAGATATGTTTTAGATATACATACTTGCTTTAAACTTGCTAGACAAACTTATTTTGACTTCCCTATTCATGTATTGAAAAATCAAGTTTGATAAAAATACAAGTGTTGGTTTTGATAAAATTGGCAAGACTCAAAAATGAATTGATATGAATTGATATATGTTTTGAAATTTTTATCACTTGTTTGTGTTTTAATAAAAAATGTTAAAACAAGTTTTGTGGATTTTTAGAAGACTTAAAAGATTTTTCAAAATATTTTTAAACTGATTTTCTGACCCAGATTTCTGTTCCAGGCTTCAACCAGTCGACTAGTCAAACTGACCTAGTCGACTTGGGTGAAGTCGGTCGACCGGGCCGGTCGACCGACGCGCACAGATCTGTGCACGTTTGGCAGACATTGGACGGTCGACCGTCCGGGTCGACCGGGTCTGAGAGCAGAGCTCTCTGTTTGTTTGGGTCGACCGGGCCGGTCGACCGTGGTTGCCCAACGGTCACATTTCTGACCGTTGGCAGTCGACCGGCCGGTCGACCGTTAGCCTGTCAGGCTGCCACATCAGCCTAACGACTAGTTTTATGTTTAGGCTATAAATACCCCAACTCTTGGGGGTTTTAGCTAAGGTTTTAGAAGAGAAAAATTCCCAGTTTTCCTGAGTTTAAAACAAGTTTTCAAAAGAGTTTTTGGGCTTTAAAACTTTCAATCTTTATTTTGGGTTTTTGGAAAATCAAAGAAAACTGGGGTTTTGGGAGATTGTATTGATTTTCATTTTCTATCATTTACAAGAGATTTCCCAAGAAGTTTTCTTTGTTGCTTGTTTCCAAAAACACCTTGTTTCCACACTTGAGCTATCTTCTATCCTAATCTATTTAGGATCTTGTTTTTGTGGAAAAGAGAAAAGAAAAGAGAGATTGGTTTGTGGTTGAAAGAAACCACTTGTTGTAAACACCCTTATTCTTGTTGTATCCCTCTTTGGTAGAGGTGATCGGGTGATTGGTTTGCTCCCTCTAGTGAGAGGTGGAGTTGGTGTTTGTAACCCTCTTCGGTAGAGGTGTTGTGGTTGTTGTATCGGCTACGGGCCTACCCTCGGTTGTGAGGTGGTTGTTTGAGAGAGGAGTTTGGTACTCCTAGAGTTGTAAAAAAAATCCTTCTCGGTGAAGGTTCCCTCGGTGGGAGTCCTCGGTGGACGTTATAGTGGATTGGAATTCCTACACGGTGGTGTAGGCCGGGATGTAGAGCAAGGTGCTCGAACCTTGAAACATATCTTGGCCTTTGCGTTTGATCCACTTGTCTCTCAACTCTCTCTCTCTTTATATTGTGCAAAGCATCATTCATAACATCATATCATATTTGCTTATGTTGAGCATAATTCATATTGCCATATCATATCTATTTGCTTGTGTTGCCTTACATCTTTTATATTGTTCATCCTTATTTGCTTGGCTTACTTGTGTGTTTGCCTAACTTATACTTAACCAACAAGAGATTCACATAGCATCTCAACCCATTCAAGGGGAATCAAGAGGAGTTAGTCCAGAGCCCTTCACGGGGAATTCAGCTACACTTGTTGTGTTGTATTAAGTTTGTGCAAGATTTGCATTTGCTTCCGCATTTAGCGCACTTAGTTTTTAAGATTAGCACTTACACTTATTCACCCCCTCTAGGTGTTTTTCAATTGGTATCAGAGCTAGTGCTCCTGATACTTAGGCTTAACATCCTAGGAGTGAGATCCATTTGTTTGCTAATCTATTGTTTGCATTTGCTTGTTTGCACACTCATATAATTTACCATGGACTTCATGACCCCACCTATGTATGATGCTTCCAACATTCTTATTTGGAAGACTAGGATGTGCATATACCTCCAAACCCTAGGCTTACATGTTTTCCTTGCGGCTACCAAGAAATGCTATCTTGGAAATCGCATTCATATAGGGGCCAATGCACAAGCCCTTGAGGCCATTAGAAGCACGCTTTCAAAAGATTATCTCTTGAGTGTTTCTAACCTTGATTCCGCTTTTGCAGTGTGGAACAAGTTAACAACAACCACCACCTCCGAGCTTCATTTGCAAATCCAATAAGAAGAGGAGTCTAGTGGAGAATCCGACTCTCAATGCTTAATGATCCAAGGGAATGACTCCCTTGAGGTACATTCGGAACCCCACTTAGATAATGATGATTGTGTTAGTTCTTCAAATGATTATGTTGATCCCCATGCTTTAAATGAAGAACTATCAATTGTTTGTGAAAAATTAATAGAAAAATATAATGTGTTGAAAAAGAAGACTTTTGCTTTAAATAAAGAAAATGAAAAATTGTCTTCTAAACTTAACAATGTTTTGCAAGAGAAGGTTGAGGTCTATAATGAAAGGGATTCATTGAGATCTCAATTAGAACTTGCACTTAAAGAAAATGAGTTTTTGAAAACTAAAAATGATTGCCATGATATGTTGAAGAAAAATGAAAATTTGTCTTCAAAAGTTGATTTTGTTTTAAAAGAGAATGTTGCTTTGAAAAACAAAATAATTTCTATTTCAAATGATTTAAATATTTGTTTAGAGAAAAATATTGTTGTGCAAAATAAAATTGATGCACATGTTTGCCATGCTAGGGTAGTTTCACACACTCCACCAATTGCATGCCACACTTCTTCTTCTAAGATTAATGATGATATTTGTTTGCTTAAGAAGAAGGTTGATTGTTTGGGCTCCACTATGAGCCAATGTGCCATGAACCACTCACGTTTGGAAACCTTGGTTCGAAAGAAACAAGTTCCATCCTTTATGCATGCACACCCTCCACGGCATACACATGCTCCTCACGAACACCATCATCACATGTATGCTCATGTGTACACTTATACACATTGTGGACGTAAGGGCCACCTTGCTAAATTTTGTTTTGATCGTATACATGATTGTAATTTAGCAAAGAAGTTTGTTTGGGTTAGAGAAGGTACTAACCCCCATGGACCCAAAAGAGTATGGGTACCAAAGACCACCCCTCCTTTATTTGATGTAGGTGTGGCTCTCACATGACGTAAGAGTAGCGGCACCTTGGAGTGGATGCGTTCCGAGCTTCATGAAAATCATATGGATGCATCACTTTCAAGGGAAGTTTGGTGGGAAGATCACCTTGGTTTGGAGAACTAGAGCGGTGCCCTCATTGGTTTTGGTATCGAATCTCTAACTCCTTATTTATTGTTTACATGCTTTTCATGTTTATCATTATTAGCATGTTTTGTTGTTTATGGCATGTTTCATTGTTTAGTGATTAGTATGAAAATGTCATGCTTATTAGACTTGTGATATACATGTTTAGTTATTTTGAGACACCCATGTTTAATATGGATAAATTCATTTGTGTTCTCTCCATTTGGTTGCTATTGCGTATATCATAGTTCTAATAACATGTGGATATTCATAGTAATCATGTTTAAGTTTATCATGTTGATTTTTATCTTGTTTTTGATGCTTCATGTTTTGAATATATGTTTGAATGTTAGTTTTCTTTAAAACATGGTGTATACTTGTGCATATAATGGGCCACAAATAAATCTATATATGTTTGAGCTTGAATGCTTATTTGAACCCATTAGATGTGCTAGTATAGTCTAGTTTTGATGATCCATACATTTTAGACTTGTATTCATATCTTTTGGATTTGTTTTATGATTGTGTGTTTCACTTCATGTATATATTTGTATTGCCAAACTTTAAGATATACATGTATGTCCCTTGAGTCATTTGCCTTTCATGCAAATCTATATATGGACTCAATTGTGTTTAGGGATATGTATGTATACTTATTGTGTTGACAATTCATACATATACCTTGAAATGAAATTTGTTTTGGTGAAGATTTAGTTTTTCTTGATTTCATGTGTTTTTATTTAACTTCATGTATATGTCCATTTTATCCAAATTATTAGATATACATAAATATCCTTTTGAGCCACGTGCCTTAATGCATATATCTTTGTGGACTCTTTGTGTTTGGATATATATGTATACTTTAATTTGTATAAGACATACATATACCTTGAAGATTAAATTAGTTTTGATGATTTTCATGTTTTCTTGTTTCAAGGAATATTGAGCTTAATGAAAATTTTCATTATTATGATATTCACACTTTATTTGTACACTCACATTTATTGCTTGCTCATGTTTTGTTTTCATGAGTCATATTTATGCCTAATTGAATTAGAGTGTTGATTATCTTGTGGATTTCATGTTTTATGAAAAACTATTTTGTTGTATTCCTTACTTGAAGGATTTCGTACTAGTTTAAAAGTTTTTCCATTTAACTAGTTCGTATTCTTCCTTTGGTAGAGTTTTTCAAACGTACTCTATTTTCAAACCTATTTTTTAAAACCCCTACCCTTTATGGGAGGATGGATGGGAGATCATGTTCATGTATGCTTTAAAATGAAAATCATTTAAAACTTGAACCATGATTGGGAGGTATTGTAATATGATGTATACACTTGAACTTATTGTTAAGTCAATTGGTATCACTGAACTCTTTCAATTGGTATCATTTTGATCCTTTTGTATACTCATATGTTTATTGTGTATGTATATTTTCAATTGGTATCATCTATTTGTGATTGGTACTCATTCTATTTTATACACATATACTTGTTTATTTGTGCTATTATATCCCTATATCTTTAAGCACAAAATTTTGTTTATGCTAAAGCTTGAGTTTTAACTTTGTTTCAATTGATTCAATTTTTAATTGGTTTCTTAAACAAGCTTATGCATGTATTTTGTTGGTATTTCATAAAGGGGGAGAAAATTCGTTTTTCATATTTCAATTGGTATTTGCCTTTCACTCCCTTGCTTTATGATAAAAAAATATATAAATAACAAGTTTAAGTTGATATCATATTTTTAAAAGAAAAATACCTTCTTTTGATATCAAGATGTCTTATGTTTTAAATTGGTATCTAAAATTTTATTTAAAGTAAAATACAAAAGTTTTGATTTGTATTGATTATATGCAAGGAGAGCTTAACATCTCTTCTACATATAGATTCATGATGAGTGTATCTTGTATTGAAGAGCTTAACATCTCTTCTTTATGTGGTACACGTGTGTAGGGGAAGCTTCACATCTCTTCTTATGCATTACATAATGTGTGTTATGTGAGTTAGGGCTTAACATCCCTCCTTCATGTAATGCATATGTGTAGGGAAGCTAACTTAGCGTCTTCCTCTTCATGAATGTATATAGCATATAACATTTATTGATCTTTGTTTGCTTTCAATTGGTATCAAGATGCTTCATTAACATATTTTAAATTGATATCCTAATTGATTGTCACCCTTTATTGACCTTGTTTTTGTTTTTAGACAAAAAGGGGGAGAACATTACTTTTTATTGTTTTGATTGACAAAAAGGGGAGAAAGATTTTTACCCCTCTTTTATTGTTTTGATTGTTTACCCCTTTGTTGATGATTGACAAAAAGGGGGAGAATTATTTGAGAGTTTATCATGCATATAAAAACCAAAATCTTTCTATGCATGATTGGTACATGTTTATATATGCATACTTATGTTTTTGCATATATTAAGTTTTATTGATATCTAGAGCATCTAGTGTTTTTGTTAATGTTTTATTAATTTAATTGGTATCTAGAGCTTCTAGAACATGTTTATGTGTTTTATGCATGTTGATGCATACATGTTTATGTACATTCATTGCATATCTTTTGTTTATTTGTTTATGCATGAGTTAAGGGGGAGCTTCTTTAAAGCTTAACTTTAATCCATACATATATAACTCCATGAGTTTTGTCATCATCAAAAAGGGGGAGATTGTTGGC
Organism: Agave tequilana; assembly: GCA_038442645.1. Classification (NCBI taxonomy): domain Eukaryota; kingdom Viridiplantae; phylum Streptophyta; class Magnoliopsida; order Asparagales; family Asparagaceae; genus Agave; species Agave tequilana. The sequence goes on from JAVJIF010033794.1 coordinate 131,815, forward strand.
CCAAAGGCCTCCCACCCTAGTTTTGATGATGATTAACTCATGTAGTTATGTTTACTAATAATCTTGTGTTGTTTAAATTTCAGATCATTAACCAAGATATTAGTTGGTGATTAGCTTCAACAAGGAGTTTAGAAGCTTTTCATGGTGATTTCAGGGCCAAAGCTTCAAGATCACACATTGCCTAGCCCTTGGATGGAGTTTTGGATCGGGTCTACTTGAAGATGAAGATTGTCAAGAAGACTTAGGTATCCTAGTTTAGTTTAGTGTGTTTTAGATCCATATTGTAAAGTTTAGTATAGTTGATATGCTCAAGTGCACAACACACACATGTTTTATGTTTTGGATTTGGTTTTCATGAATAGTGAATCAAAACAAGTTACTTTATTTTTATGTATATTAGATATGTTCTAGATATACATACTTGCTTTAAACTTGCTAGACAAACTTATTTTGACTTCCCTATTCATGTATTGAAAAATCAAGTTTGATAAAAATATAAGTGTTGGTTTTGATAAAATTTGCAAGACTCAAAAATGAATTGATATATGTCTTGAAATTTTTATCACTTGTTTGTGTTTTAATAAAAAATGTTAAAACAAGTTTTGTGGATTTTTAGAAGACTTAAAAGATTTTTCAAAATATTTTTAAACTGGTTTTCTGACCCAGATTTCTGTTCCAGGCTTCAACCAGTCGACTAGTCAAACTGACCTAGTCGACTTGGGTGAAGTCGGTCGACCGGGCCGGTCGACCGACGCGCACAGATCTGTGCACGTTTGGCAGACATTGGACGGTCGACCGTCCGGGTCGACCGGGTCTGAGAGCAGAGCTCTCTGTTTGTTTGGGTCGACCGGGCCGGTCGACCGTGGTTGCCCAACGGTCACATTTCTGACCGTTGGCAGTCGACCGGGCCGGTCGACCGTTAGCCTGTCAGGCTGCCACATCAGCCTAACGGCTAGTTTTATGTTTGGGCTATAAATACCCCAACTCTTGGGGTTTTAGCTAAGGTTTTTAGAAGAGAAAAATTCCCAGTTTTCCTGAGTTTAAAACAAGTTTTCAAAAGAGTTTTTAGGCTTTAAAACTTCCAATCTTTATTTGGGTTTTTGGAAAATCAAAGAAAACTGGGGTTTTGGGAGATTGTATTGATTTTCATTTTCTATCATTTACAAGAGATTTCCCAAGAAGTTTTTCTTTGTTGCTTGTTTCCAAAAACACCTTGTTTCCACACTTGAGTTATCTTCTATCCTAATCTATTTAGGATCTTGTTTTTGTGGAAAAGAGAAAAGAAAAGAGAGATTGGTTTGTGATTGAAAGAAACCACTTGTTATAAACACCCTTATTCTTATTGTATCCCTCTTTGGTAGAGGTGATCGGGTGATTGGTTTGCTCCCTCTGGTGAGAGGTGGAGTTGGTGTTTGTAACCCTCTTCGGTAGAGGTGTTGTGGTTGTTGTATCGACTACGGGCCTACCCCTCGGTTGTGAGGTGGTTGTTTAAGAGAGGAGTTTGGTACTCCTAGAGTTGTAAAAAAAATCCTTCTCGGTGAAGTTTCCCTCGGTGGGAGTCCTCGGTGAACGTTTTGGAAATCCTACACGGTGGTGTAGGCGGGGATGTAGAGCAAGGTGCTCGAACCTCGAAACATATCTTGGCCTTTGCGTTTGATCCACTTGTCTCTCAACTCTCTCTCTCTTTATATTGTGCAAAGTATCATTCATAACATCATATCATATTTGCTTGTGTTGAGCATAATTCATATTGCCATATCATATCTATTTGCTTGTGTTGCCTTGCATCTTTTATATTGTTCATCCTTATTTGCTTGGCTTGCTTGTGTGTGTGCCTAACTTATACTTAACCAATAAGAGCTTCACATAGCACCTCAACCCATTCAAGGGAAATCAAGAGGAGTTAGTCCAGAGCCCTTCACGGGGAATTCGGCTACACTTGTTGTGTTGTATTAAGTTTGTGCAAGATTTGCATTAGCTTCCGCATTTAGCGCACTTAGTTTTTAAGATTAGCACTTACACCTATTCACCCCCCCCTCTAGGTGTTTTTCAAGCATTTCTTGGTAGCGGCAAGAAAGACATGCAAGCCTAGGGTCTTCAAATAGCAACTCATCTTGACCTTCCAAATATCAAGTCTAGAAATATCAAACATAGGAGGGCTATCCATGAGTGCAAACTAAATGTGTGCAAGCAAACAAATGTGCAAATGCAAATGGTAGATTAGCAAACAAGGATCTCACTCCTAGAATGTTAAGCCTAAGTATCAGGAGCGTAGGCTCTGATACCAATTGAAAGCACCTAGAGGGGGGGTGAATAGGTGATAATGCTAATCAAGAAACTAAATGCGGAAGCTAAAAATTATTTTGCAACACACTTAATATAACCAACAAGTGTAGCCGAATTTCCCGTGAAGGGCTCTGGACTAACTCCTCTTGATTCCCCTAGATAAGGGTTGAGGTGCTATATGAAGCTCTTGTGGTTAAGTATAAGTGAGGCACACAAGCAAGCCAAGCATATAAAGGATATATAACAATATGAATGATGCAAGGCACAACACAAGTAAATATGATATGATGCTAAGAATGATGCTTTGCACAAATAAAAGAGAGAGGGTTTAGAGACAATGGATCAAACGCAAACACAAAGATATGTTTCGAGGTTCGAGCCCCTAGCTCTACGTCCCCGCCTTCACCGAGAAGGATTTCCAATCCACTATCTTGTCCACCGAGGACTCCCACCGAGGGAACCTCCACCGAGGAGGATTTGTACAACAAGAGAGTACCGAACTCCTCTCTCAAATACCGCCTCACAACCGAGGGGTAGGCCCGTAGCCAAACAACAACCAATCCACCTCACACTTGAAGGATACAAACCAACTCCAACTCCACCTCACCAAGAGAGAGTAAACCACAATCTCAACCTCTACCAAAGAGGGAGCAAACCACAAACCTCAACCTCTACCAAAGAGGGAGCAACCCAATCAAAGCAAGGGTTTTTACAACAAGTGGTTACAAAGACCACAAACTCTCTTTTTCCACAAAAACAAAGATCCTAACAGATTAGGATAGAAGATATCGGCTCAAGTGTGGAAAACAAAGTGTTTTGATCAAAGACTCTTGGGAAAATACCAAATAGATATGGAAATTTTAGATCAAAAAACAACCTCCCAAAAACCTAATTTCTTTGAAATAAACCAAAACACTTAAAAACAAATAGATGAATCTTTTTGGCACTTAAACTCTTTTGAAAACTTATTTTAAACCAAGAAAGGAGAGAAATTTTAGCTCTAGAAAACTTAGTTAAAAACACCAAGCAATGGGGTATTTATAGCCCCAAAATAAAACTAGCCGTTAGACTGAACTGTCAGCCTGACAGGCGTACGGTCGACCGCCCGGTCGACCGCCAACGGTCTTAAATATGACCGTTGGGCAAACTAGTCGATCGCCCGGTCGACCGCCCAGATACAGAGAGCAAAGCTCTCTGGTCTGGTCGACCGCCCGGTCGACCGGCCCATTGCCTTCCAGACGTGCACAAGGCTGTGCACGTCGGTCGACCGCTCGATCGACCGGCCCTTGGTGCGGTCGACCGTGCGGTCGACCGACCTGGCCTGTCAGCCACTGTCCTGGGTCAGAAAAACATGTTAAAAAATATTCTAATAAATCTTGTAAATCTTGTAAAAATCCCCAAAAATAGTTTTACTATTTTGCATTGATATATAAACCTATGATAAAAATTTTAACTCAAATATCAAGCAATTTGAACTATTTTTGTGTCTTAACATTTTTTACCAAAAACCAAAACTTGTATTTTATCAAACTTGAATTTTTCAATAGGAAATCTGATTTTTCCTAAAACTCATAGAAATACAAAAACATGATATTTGAGCACATTGAAGCATGTTGCATATGGACATAAATCCAATATACATGAAACATATATATATCATAGTTTTTATCTTTAAATCCAAAAATATGTTTTGTTAAAAATACCAAAACATAAAACTACATGAATAGGTATGTCAAACTAAGTTTGTATAAGTCATGTAAGCATATATGTATATACAGCACATTTAATATACATAAAAACAAAGTAAACTTGTTTTGATCAATCTATTCATGAAAACAAATTCCAAAACATAAAACTTGTGTGTGTTGTGCACTTGAGCATATCAACTATTCTTATCTTTACAAATGGATCTAAAACACACAAAACTAAATTATGATACCTAAGTCTTCTTGACGATCTTCATCTTCAAGCTGACTCGATCCCAAACGTGATCCACCGAGTGTAAAGGTATGATCTTGATGCTCGGGCACTGGAATCACCATGTGAAGGCTTCCAAACTCCTCTTTTTGAAGCAATCACCAACTAATATCTTGATTAATGATCTGAAACTAAAATCACAAGATTATTAGTAAACATAACTACATGAGTTAATCATCATCAAAACTAGAGAGGAAGGCCTCCGGCCAACAATTAACCCTGCGTCTGGAGTTTGAAACTCTGCTTTTGAGGACTTGTCTTCTAGTGAACTTTAGACAGCCTACAATAGTGTTTATTAGAGTTAAGATATGTTATTTAGAGGGTTTTTTTTTTTTAATATGGACACCCAAAATCTTTCTTAAATTTCGTATTCACACCCGAAATTTTCATATTTCTGTATCGACCCCTAAATCTTATAAATTTGGACAAAAACTCTCCTCCATTAGTTTTTTTGTCTATAAATTAGAATATTCTTGAAGTGATACTATATTTTCTGTTTATGCAAGACTCATTTTATTAGATCGAATAATATATCTATATTTATTTGGTCATTGCTTGTAAGAGGAGAGTGAGGAAGTTTAAATGGACTTTGGTGAATGCAAAAATATAAATGTATTACTCTCAATTCCCATCATAATTTCAGAGTTTTGATGCAATAAAAGGGACTTTAATATAGTATCAGAGCAACTCAAATTCCATTTTCATCGGGTACGTATTTGAAAAAGCGAATTAAAGAAATACCGCTACGCAGACCCAACTTTTGGTCCATAAATAAACGGCGCTCGACTTGCGGAGCGTGTTAGAATATAAAAGTATTACTGCAACCACAATTTCAAAATTTTGATGTAACAGAAAGAACTTTATTACTTTTGTCTAGGAGTGTGCATCTGTTAAAACTAATGAAATATTTGTCAGAGCTATGACAACTCTTAACAAGAGTAGTCTCAAGTTGTTGTGAACTAATATCTGAGCATGAAATTTATGGGGACTAATATCCGATTTTATTATTTCTTACGGAGCTATATCCTAAGACTTACTTTAAATATCTATTGAACAAATCGATTACTTAGGCTGTTTTTAGATGTTTAATAGAAAAACTCAGAGTTATTAGTGCTTTATGGATTTTGAAAAAAATCAGGAATTTGAACAATCTAATAAGCACAACCATGCCCCTAAACAAAATATCATGAAATTTGAAATTTTATTAAGAATATAAAGATTTAAACCAACGAGTTAGCCCATTGATAAAACCCCTCCCTTACAAGTTGGAGGTTCCAGGTTCAATCCCTACAGGGGAATTTAACTTAAATAATTAGGATGGAGAAAGACCAATTTTCTTTTTCTTAAAAAAGAATAAAAAATTTTAAAATCATGATTATAGCAAAGTTTCGTATTTCCTTGTTTATGCAAATAGTCCCCTAAAAGAGATAATGAACTACTTAAAATTTACACAAATTCCCTTTTTTTATGATTTTGTTAGACATCCCAAATGCCCTAAAAAGATGATTAAACGTTAATTACATTAAAATAAATTGTGTGAGTAACCGTTGAACAACAAGTGCCTGTAGCTCAATGGAAAAGCAATTGAACTATAATCAATAGATCCGGGTTCGACTCCTGGCGGGCACAAATTTTTTTTATTATTTTTGGCTTTCTTCTCAAAATTGTCTTTTTTGCCAAAATGTCCTTTGCTTCTATTTAAATTACATTTTAGAACGTTATGATTGAGCTAAGCCTAAATCCTGATAATTCTTCGTTTACGTCAGAAAATGTTATATCAGAGATCTTTATGATGGCTCTTCTGCTCAGAGCCAAAGCATATGTTTGCAAATTCCTGACTCTATAAGAGATCTTATGCTCATGATCCATCTATGATTTTATTCAAAAAAAATAAAAATAAAAAAATAATAAAAGTTAGTATTTAATATAAGCAAGGTAAGTTAATATTTAATTTGGATAATAGAAAAGTTGTTGGGTTTTTAATTAACAAGAACCTAAACAAGTTGGCTCATTTTCATGGGCACATTGGATTTGGATAATGAAAAATAAAATCCAACGTGAAAAGTTTATTGAATTTTAATCCAAAGTGGGGCATATGTAGCCATTAATTTCTTAAGGCTGTTTGGCATGAATTTTGAACGTGGGATCTCTGGCACAAATCAAAATTCATGTTGAAAACTATGAGGGCCCCGGATGAATAGTATACATGGCAGACTCAAATTTTAACTCATCATGGCATGTTTGATATTACGGTGGAAGCGAGGAATTGAGAAAGTGAAAATAATTTCCTTTGAAATTTGAGAATTAGTTAGTAAGTTTTTCGGTGTTTAGATGTTGTTGGGAAGTGTGGCTTGGAAAATGTTTTGTCTTTTCTGATATTTGGATGATAATGTGAAAGTGGAAGTGAAAAAGTTGACCACAAAGTTAACTGTAAAATAATATTTAAAAAAATTAATTAAGAAAAATAAAAAATGTACTGTAATTAGAATGCAAGTGAGATTTATATGATTAAAAAATTAACTGTTTTGTGCTACAACTTATTACAAATGAGATTTATATGACCACAAAATTAACTGTAGAAATCTTAAAGTGAGGAAATGATTGCATAAAAGAGAAAAGAGAAAAAGAAAAGGGGTTTTTTTTATTTTTCTTTTCCGGTGTTTAGATAAATAGGGAAGTGAGCAATTATACTTCCATATTTCCTTACTTCCGCCCACTTTCTTGCAACCAAATAGCCCTTTGTGAAAAAACCCAAGATGAAATCCAACTGTGGGATTGCCTCCCAAAAGTGGCATCAAACAATCTACCCACTGTTGGAATTGAAGAATATAAATGCGAATCTTTGAGTTGAATTATAGCGAGATCCGTTGATCGAATCAATTGGATGATGGTTGGAGTGTGTTCTCCTTCCATTGGGGATGAACGTGGTATATTCACATGTTCAATTCCGACTTCGAATGAATGAGATATTCAAGTCTAAAGATTGCCTAATTCAAAGCCTAAATGGGACTAAACTGTTGGAATGCCAACAGTTGCGACTGTTGGACTGCCAACAGTTGTGACTGTTGGGTGCGTCAGTTGGGCAGCCAACAGTTGTGACTGTTGGGTCGAAAGGTTGCAACCGTTCATTGGGTTCAGACCCGTTGGCCCCTCCTAGAGCGCTATAAATAGCGCTCCGGATTCTCAATTGGAAACACACCAATTACACCAAGAGCAAACACTTTTCTTCTTTCTCTGAGTTCTGAACACTTCAATTTTTCTGCGTTCTGAACTGGGAAGTAGAGTTCTGAAGTGACTTCCAAAAGGGAAGTGGAAAATCCGTAACTCGATTTCCGAAGCGACTTCCAACGAAGATTCTGCAAAATTCGTTCTGAAAGAAGGCTTAGAAAATTCAACAGATTTTTTTATAGAATTGTTGTCTGAATCTAAGACTTCTGAAGAAGAATATTCTTCAACCTTCCATCGTCCTCAACAGTGGGTGCTACTCCAAAGTAAGGGGCAAATATTCATCCGAAATTTGTCCTTGTACCGCTGCTTCAACGATCCTGTGGAAGGTACTGGTTGACTACGGTTCGACCGTATGGTGATTTGGTAGTGCTATTCAAATACCGTGAAAGAGTGTTGTATCTTGGGAGACCAGCGTCCATTATCCCGTTAGCACTGGTGCGGGGGACGTAATTGTCTTAAGGAGATTCGCTTTAAGTGTACCTCACTCTAAATACTGTATAAGTGGATTAAGTCCTTTATACAGGGGATATACTTTACAGTATATCGAGACTGACTTAGATTCAGTGTAATTGGTGCTTTAACCAAGGAAGGAAATTGAAAGGTGGTTCTTAAATTAAGGAACGTTCTATTGAACGGAAAACCTCCCACCTGATATTTGCCGACCTGGCCAATTAGATTGTTGATATCTCAGTGATCTTGATTAGTTGTCAGATTGATTCCTGTTAAGCAGAATATCCAACAATCTTAAGACAATTATTATTGAAGTTTCTTACTTCTATTCTGCTTGAACTTGCAGATAATGTCTGAGACAAATCAAGATAGCACTAGCAAGGCAACAAACATGCAGCTCCAAAGTTTGATGCCTACTCCACTTCCTAACCCGAAGCCGGAGAAGCCAGGAAAGTTTAACGGCACAGAATTCAAGAGGTGGCAACAGAAGATGCTCTTCTACTTGACCACTCTTCATCTGGCCAAATTCCTGCAGGAGGATCCACCAGAACCCGGAACTGATCGGGACTCAGTCCTTGCAGTCGATGCTTGGACACACGGTGACTTCCTTTGCCGAAATTATGTTTTAAATGGACTAGATGACTCTCTTTACAATGTCTACAGTCCTATCACTACGGCAAAGAAGTTATGGGCCAGTCTTGACAAGAAATACAAGACTGAGGATGCTGGTACCAAGAAGTTCGTCGTAGGACGATTTCTGGAGTACAAAATGGTGGATACCAAGACTGTCATCAGTCAGGTGCAAGAGTTCCAACTTATCTTGCACGAAATAGAGGCCGAAGGTATGATTCTTCCTGAAACTTTTCAGGTTGCAACAATCGTGGAGAAGCTCCCACCTGCGTGGAGAGACTTCAAGAATTACCTGAAGCACAAGAGAAAGGAGCTAAAGTTGGAGGATCTCATTGTGAGGCTTCGTATAGAGGAGGACAACCGCAAGTCCGAGAAAAGGAGCAGCAAGAACTCCTACGAAGCAAAAGCAAATGTGATCGAGGACTCAAAGGGGAAAGCGTCTTCTTCCAAAAGCTTGAAGAGAAAGAAGCCTTCCCAGGGGTACAAAGGCAAGGTTCAAGACGGCAGAAACATGCGCTTCAAAGGGACCTGTTACATCTGCAACAAAGAAGGTCACAAAGCAAATGAATGTCGCAGCCGTCTTAAGAAGAATAAGAAGAGCCACCCACAGGCGAACATGACCAACCATGAATCACCAAGTCTTTCAGCTGTGGTGTCAGAAGTAAACCTGACAACCAACAATAAGGATTGGTGGGTAGACACTGGAGCTACCCGGCACATCTGCTCGGAGAAATTGTTATTCTCAGAATATCAAAGGCTAGAGCAAGATGAGCAATTGTTCATGGGTAATTCAGCTTCCTCAAAGGTTGAAGGAAAGGGCAAGGTCATCCTGAAGTGGACATCGGGGAAAGAGCTTACTCTTAACGATGTCCTTCATGTTCCAGACATCCGCAAGAATTTGATCTCCGGATCAATACTTAGTAAGAAAGGATTTAGAATTGTATTTGAATCCGACAAATTTGTACTTACTAAGGGAGGGATGTATGTGGGAAAGGGCTATCTTGTTGATGGACTTTTTAAAGCCAATGTTGCAGTGGTTGATAAAAAGTCCGTGTATTTGTACCCGAAGCTAATAAATAAAGGAAATTCTTCTGTTTATTTGCTTGAGTCTCCTAATTTGTGGCATGCTAGATTAGGGCATGTAAATTACAAGTCTTTGAAAAACTTGTCTAATCTGGGATATATTCCTAAACTCAACTTGGAAGAAATTCGCAAGTGTGAGATTTGTGTTGAGGCCAAGTTGGCAAAAAATTCATTTCACTCAATTGATCGAAATACAGAACCTTTAGGGTTAATTCATAGCGATCTATGTGACTTGAAGTTTATGCCAACTAGAGGCGGTAAAAAGTATTTCATTACTTTTATCGATGACTGTACGAGATACTGTTATGTGTATCTTTTAAACAGTAAGGATGAGGCAATAAATATGTTTATAATATATAAAGCTGAAGTTGACAACTCAACAAGAAAATCAAGATTCTAAAATCCGATAGAGGCGGAGAATATGAATCAAATGATTTTAGTGAGTTATGTGCTAGTTTTGGTATAATACATCAAACTACAGCACCATACACTCCTCAGCAGAATGGAATTGCTGAACGGAAGAACAGAACTTTGAAGGAGATGGTTAATTCCATGCTCGTAAGTTCTGGAGCTCCGCAGAACTTGTGGGGGGAAGCTCTATTAACTGCAAATCATATTCTAAATAGAGTACCCCACAAGAAACTTGGTCTTATACCATTCGAGTCATGGCATGGAAGGACACCATCCTACCATTACCTCAAAATGTGGGGGTGCCTTGCAAAGGTGCTGGCACCATTACCTAAAAAGACTAAGTTGGGAACAAAAACTATGGACTGCGTATTCATAGGCTATGCGTTAAATAGTAGTGCCTACAGATTTCTGGTTCATAAATCAGAAATACCAGATATTCATGTAAACATGATTATCGAATCTCGAGATGCTGTGTTCTTTGAAGACATCTTTTCGTACAAACGGGAAGCAGATAAGACTTCTGGGAAAAGAACACACGAGATGGCGTTCAGGGACGAAAGTTCCGAGGAACCGAATGTAAATGCGGAAACTGAACCAAGAAGAAGTCAGAGATCTGGAATCTCAAAATCTTTTGGTCCAGATTTCATAGCATACGCTATTGAGAGCGAGCCTCAAACATTTAAAGAGGCTATGTCAACCCCAGAAGCACAAATGTGGAAAGAAGCTATAAATAGCGAAATAGAATCCATACTAAGTAATTATACTTGGGAATTGGTAAACTTGCCTCCTGGCAGTAAACCATTGGGTGTAAGTGGATTTTCAAATGAAAATTAAAACCCGATGGATCTATCGATAAGTACAAGGTTAGATTAGTAGCCAAGGGTTATCGGCAAAAAGAAGGACTTGACTACTTCGATACTTATTCACCAGTAACAAGAATAACGTCCATACGGATGTTAATTGCAATTGCAGTATTGCATAACTTAGATATCCATCAAATGGATGTCAAGACTGCATTCTTAAATGGTGAATTAAATGAAGAGATATATATGGAGCAACCAGAAGGATTTATAGTCAAGGGCCAAGAACACAAGGTATGTAAATTGGTAAAATCCTTATATGGTTTAAAGCAGGCTCCAAAACAATGGCATGAGAAATTTGATAGTGTCATGATCAAAGATGGATTCACTATCAATGAATGCGATAAGTGTGTTTACACGAAAACAGTTGGAAATGCATGTATCATTGTTTGTCTTTATGTAGACGACATGTTGATACTTGGGACTAATATTGAGATTATTAAGTCCACTAAAAGAATGTTATCCAACAGTTTTGACATGAAAGATCTGGGGGTTGCTGATGTAATTTTAGGAATTAAAATTACTAGAACACCAGATGGAATCAGTCTATCTCAATCTCACTATGTGGATAAGATGATAGAAAGATTTAAGGATCATGGGATAAAAGAGAATACAAATCCTTTTCTCCCACATGTCCATCTTCATAAGAATACAGGAACTGGAATACGCCAGTTGGAGTATTCTCAGATTATCGGAAGTCTAATGTATTTGATGAATTGCACTAGACCCGATATTGCTTACGCTGTAAGCAAGTTAAGTAGATACAGTAGCAATCCTAGTGATCTACATTTGACCGCTCTACTACGAGTATTGGGTTACGTATCACATACCAAGGAATATGCCTTGAGATATGGACAGTATCCACCTGTACTGGAAGGATACAGTGATGCTAATTGGATTGCAGATTCTGAGGAATCAAAATCAACTAGCGGATACGTATTTACTCTAGCAGGAGCAGCGGTATCATGGAAGTCTTCTAAGCAAACATGTATTGCCCGTTCCACTATGGAATCAGAATTCATAGCCTTAGATAAGGCTGGAGAAGAAGCAGAATGGCTTCGACAATTCTTAGAAGATATACCATTATGGCAAAAGTCAGTGCCCGCTATATGTATACACTGCGATAATCAAGCAGCTATATCTAGAACACAAAATGTTATATACAACGGTAAGTCTAGACATATTCGTCGTAGACATAATACCGTGAAGCAGTTGCTCTCAAATGGAATTATCTCTATTGACTTTGTATCGTCAAAGGATAATTTAGCGGATCCGCTTACTAAAGGTTTAATTGGAGAGCGTATAAACTGCGCATCGAGGGGAATGGGTTTAAAAGCCTAACCTTACCGAGTCAGCTTAATGGAAACCTCACTTAGCGACTGGAGATCCCACGGACTAAGTTCAAGAGGAAAAACTAGTTATGATTGACTCAGCAAGTAAGCACTTGGGAGCTTGACTCCAATCCATTCCTAAGGTGCACATAAGTGCTTTTCTACAAGTGGGTTAAGGATAAGCTTAACGCTTTTAATGATGCCTATATCTTGTTACTAAACAAGTGGAGTAGAGTAGACTACTCTTAATAGGTCCATCACCTATGTGAGTATAGAGTTGGGTCGGCTCTTTGGGAATTTCTATGGAGGCTGTTATTCCCTAAAGATACTCTCTGAAACCAAGAATGTCCAGGGCCAAAACGGACACAACCGAGAACCAAAGTTAATTTGGAAAGTCACTGTGTGAAGCTTATTGACTTGGCTTACACTAACGGCTAACAGTTCAAGACCTAGTTCACTGATTAGCCAGTAAGTCCGATAAAGCTTTCGCTATGGAAGGTTCAAGACCTAGTTCACCTATCCTTATGCAGTTTCTTTTCTCAAGTACCTTTCACAATAGAGTCAGTCTCTTTGTGTGTCATTTCCTTGAATCTCCATTCATTGTGGGGGATTGTTGGAATTGAAGAATATAAATGCGAATCTTTGAGTTGAATTATGGCGAGATCCGTTGATCGAATCAATTGGATGATGGTTGAAGTGTGTTCTCCTTCCATTGGGGATGAATGTGGTATATTCACATGTTCAATTCCGACTTCGAATGAATGAGATATTCAAGTCTAAAGATTGCCTAATTCAAAGCCTAAATGGGACTAAACTGTTGGAATGCCAACAGTTGCGACTGTTGGACTGCCAACAGTTGTGACTGTTGGGTGCGTCAGTTGGGCAGCCAACAGTTGTGACTGTTGGGTCGAAAGGTTGCAACCTTTCATTGGGTTCAGACCTGTTGGCCCCTCCTAGAGCGCTATAAATAGCGCTCCGGATTCTCAATTGGAAACACACCAATTACACCAAGAGCAAACACTTCTCTTCTCTCTCTGAGTTCTGAACACTTCAATTTTTCTGCGTTCTGAACTGGGAAGTAGAGTTCTGAAGTGACTTCCAAAAGGGAAGTGGGAAATCCGTAACTCGATTTTCGAAGAGACTTCCAACGAAGATTCTGCAAAATTCGTTCTGAAAGAAGGCTTAGAAAATTCAACAGATTCTTTTATAGGATTGTTGTCTGAATCTAAGACTTCTGAAGAAGAATATTCTTCAACCTTCCATCGTCCTCAACAGTGGGTACTACTCCAAAGTAAGGGGCAAATATTCATCCGAAATTTGTCCTTGTACCGCTGCTTCAACGATCCTGTGGAAGGTACTGGTTGACTACGGTTCGACCGTACGGTGATTTGGTAGTGCTATCCAAATACCGTGAAAGAGTGTTGTATCTTGGGAGACCAGCGTCCATTATCCCGTTAGCACCGATGCGGGGGACGTAATTGTCTTAAGGAGATTCACTTTAAGTGTACCTCACTCTAAATACTGTATAAGTGGATTAAGTCCTTTATACAGGGGATATACTTTACAGTATATCGAGACTGACTTAGATTCAGTCTAATTGGTGCTTTAACCAAGGAAGGAAATTGAAAGGTCCTTCTTAAATTAAGGAACGTTCTATTGAACGGAAAACCTCCCACCTGATATTTGCCGACCTGGCCAATTAGATTGTTAATATCTCAGTGATCTTGATTAGTTGTCAGATTGATTCCTGTTAAGCAGAATATCCAACACCCACAAAATTACAAAAAACTAAAAAATGATTAAGTGAGCGTAATTCTAACCAACTGAAAAGATTAAAAAAATAAATAGTGTCAGAGATCAAATCTTTTTCCTCCTCAAAAACTTTATTTTCTGACACAGGTTTTGGAGCGGCCACCTAAGGGGTTGAAAGAGCAAAGTGGCCCACAAAGGACCCCACGTGAGGCCGGCATTCATGCCCAAACCCGACTAACAAACAGGCCCGGTGGCCTTTGATCCACGAGTGGGATCTCTAGCAAATTTATATTGGATCCGCAGGCGACCATGCAGGATCCGACCCGAACTGACCCTTATCCTTCAGTGAATTTTTGACGCGGTGAGCCGTTGGATGCTGGTGGGCCCCACAGCGTGGTGGGACCTATCAGTGGGGCCCACTCAAACCAACGGCTCACCATTAGGGGTGCCACCGGATACGGATTATCCGCGGATATCCGCATCCGAATCCGCCTCCAATCCAGATACGGATATCATTTTTTCACATCCGTCAATATTCGTATCCGTATCCGTATCCGAAAGATAGGTGCGGATACGGATATGGTAAAAGTAATATCTTATTCGTATCCGATCCGATATGCGAATGTTGTGTGCTTCATAATAATATCGGTATGGAGAAGACTATTCTTCAATGGAATAAGGTATTAGATTTTAATATTTTGAGTTGGTAAAAAAGTAACAGTGAAAAGTATTCGATTCTTGCAAGAGCACCACATGATATTTTGAGTATTTCGACATCAATCATGACATCCAAATCGGCATTTAGCACTAGAGGACGTGTAATTTATTGTTATAGAAGTCAAATGACAATGAATACGATGAATGTATTGATATGTACACAATAATATCATAGTATGTATCACATTTAATATTGTAGTAGATGAGATAAAAGTAATATAAGTATTTCTGTTTAATTTATCTATAAGCATATCCATTTTTAACATATCCGATTAGTATCCGCATCCGATCCGCTAATATCCGATTTATATCTGATATTCGATTTTGGCGGATACAGATATCATTTTTCCACATCCGCCAATATCCGTATCCGTATCCGTATCTGAAGGTTGGGTATGGATATGGATATGGTAGAGATAATATCCGATCCGTATCCGATCTGATGGCACCCCTACTCACCATGCTCGCGGTGATCAAACACGGTGAGTAAAAAATTTCTCATTCCTTCAGCTCTCGAACTTTTCGGATATATTGGATATTGTTGTAAAACTCCGAGAATATAACACCAAAACAGAGATTTTTAGAGACAGAGTAGAAGTAGAAATTCTTATTGATTTCTGAAGTGTGTACATTGAAATGAACCAGGAAGGGCCTATTTATAGGAAAAACTTTGGGGTACTATGCAGTCGCTTGCGTCATCGCTTACATCAGCGCATAGTAAACTTATTAATGGTGCACAGTAACGTTAGGTGGTGGAGTTGACGGGGTGGACAGACAATACTGTGGATTTTTCTTAACACTCCCCCTTGGCTGTCCACCATACATGATGTCTCATTAAAAACCTTGCTAGGAAAACCCAGTGGGACAAAACCATAGCGAAGGGAAAAAGAGTACATCATCTCTGTATACGTGTTTTATGCTGCCTCGTTAAAAACCTTACCAGGAAAACCCTGTAGGACAAAACCATAGTAAGGGAAAAAGAGTGCAGCCACGTAAGCTCCCCCTCAAGTTGACATAAGTAGTTCTTCTTCATAAGTCTCGCTTATGACGCATCCCAATATCATGAATAAGCTTTCTGAGAGTTGTAGGGGGAAGCGCCTTTGTAAAGAGATCTGCCACATTATCACTTAATCGGATATACTGAATATTAATTTTCTTATCCTTTTCAAGCTCTTGGCTGAATGAGAAGAACTTTGAGGGTATATGCTTGGTACGGTCGCTTTTGATGAATCCTTCCTTCATTTGAGCGACACATGCAGCATTGTCTTCAAACAGTACTGTTGGATCTCTATTGATTGGTAATCCACAAGTTTCTTAGATGTGTTGAGATACAGGCCTTAGCCATACACATTCTCGACTTGCTTCATGAAGTGCTATGACTTCAGCATGATTAGAAAAAGTAGCAATAAGTGTCTGCTTTTGTGAACGCCAAGAGATCGCTGCACCTCCACATGTGAATACATATCCTGTTTGAGACTTGGCTTTATGTGGATCTGATAAATAACCTGCATCTGCATAACCAGTTATTTCTTATTTTGATCCTCTGGAATAAAACAAACCAAAGTTAGTTGTTCCTCGAAGATAACGAAATACATGTTTATACCATTCCAATGTCTCCGTGTAGGAGATGAGCTAAATCTTGCTAATAAGTTAGTAGCAAATGCTATATCTGGTCGGGTACAATTAGCTAGATACATAAGAGCTCCAATTGCACTTAGGTATGGTACTTCAGGACCAAGAACCTCTTCATTATCTTCGCGAGGGCGAAATGGATCTTTTTCCACATTCAATGATCTAACAACCATTTGAGTGCTTAAAGGATTTGCTTTATCCATTTTAAAGCGTTTTAAGACCTTTTTAGTGTAATTTGATTGATGCAAAAGTATTCCACTTTGAAAGTGCTCAATCTGTAAACCAATACAATATTTGGTTTTTCCAAGGTCTTTCATTTCAAATTCATTCTTTAAATATATCATTGCTTCTAGGATTTCTTTGTGAGTCCCCATAATGTTTAAATCATCAACATATACAGCAATGATAATGAATCCGGATGTTGTTTTCTTTATAAAAACACATGGGCATATAGGATTATTTATATATCCTTCTTTTAATAAATACTCGCTTAAGCGATTATACCACATGCGCCCTGATTGTTTTAACCCATATAACGATCTTTGCAATTTGATCGAATATAATTCTTTGGGTTTTGAACTTAATGCTTCAGGCATTTTAAATCCTTCAGGAATTTTCATATAAATATCGCTATCAAGCGATCCATATAAATAAGCTGTAACAACATTCATAAGACGCATTTCTAAATTTTTAGAAACTGCTAGGCTGATTAAATATCTAAACGTAATTGCATCCATTACTAGAAAATACGTTTCTTCATAATCAATTCTAGGTCTTTGCGAAAAACCTTGAGCAACAAGTCGAGCTTTATATCTTACAATCTCGTTTTTCTCATTGCGTTTTCGTACAAATACCCATTTGTATCCTACTGGCCTCACGGCTTCAGGCGTGAGGATAATAGGTCCAAATACTTTACGCTTATTAAGCGAACTCAATTCAGCCTGTATAGCGTCTTTCCACTTTGTCCAATCATGTCTATTTTGACATTCAGTGACGGATCTTAGTTCAGGATCCTCACTTCCGTTAACAATATCACATGCTACGGAATAGGAAAATATTTCATTCATATTTTTCATCTCATTGTGATTTCATAATCCTCCTGTATTGACATAGTCAATAGAGATCTCTTAATTTTCTATATCTTCAGGATTTTCCATCTCTTGATTTGTCTTATTTTATTTTCTTCTGGAACACATTCTTGTATATTGGGTTTATTTTGTGTTTCTTCTGGAACACATTCTTGCACATTGGGGTCATCGTGCTTATCTGCTCCTTTTCTTTTTCGAGGATTTTTATCTTTGGAACCGATTGGTCTACCACGTTTCAGGCGTGTCTTAGACTCATTAGTGACTTCATTCTCGGATTGTCCTTTTGGGATTTCAATCCGAGCAGGAGCATTTACAGCTGGTATATATGATTTAGTCACTTTTTCGTATGGTGAATGCATCTGGTAATTGATTTGCTATTTCTTGTAAATGCTTAATCTTTTGCACTTCTGTCTCACATTGTTTTGTGTGAGGATCAAGATGCAATAAGGATGGTTCATTCCATGTAATCTCCTTCTCCAGCTGTTTCTTTTCTCCCCCTAATGCTGGGAAAATTGCCTCATTGAAGTGGCAATCAGCAAACCGAGCCGTAAAAACATCGCCGGTTTTAGGCTCAAGATATCTTATAATAGAAGGAGATTCATAGCCGACATATATTCCCAGTCTCCTTTGAGGACCCATCTTTGTACGTTGTGGTGGAGCAATCGGCACATATACCACACAACCAAAAATTCTAAGATGGGAAATATTTGGTTCTTGACCAAATGCTAATTGTAGAGGAGAGTATTCATGATATGCACTTGGTCTGATGCGAATTAATGCTGCAGCATGTAAAACTGCATGACCCCATACAGAAATAGGAAGCTTTGTTCTCATTATTAATGGTCTAGCAATAAATTGGAGGCGCTTAATCAGTGACTCAGCCAAACCATTTTGTGTATGTACATAGGCAACAGGATGTTCAACAACTATTCCAATAGACATACAATAATCATTAAACGCCTGAGACGTAAACTCACCAGCATTGTCAAGTCTAACTCTCTTGATTGTATAATCAGGAAATTGTGCCCTTAATCTAATTATCTGAGAAAGAAATCTTGCAAATGCCACATTGCGAGTTGACAATAAACAAACGTGTGACCATCTACTAGAGGCATCTATCAATACCATAAAATATCTAAATGGTCCACACAATGGGTGTATAGGCCCACAGATATCACCTTGGATACGTTCAAGAAATGTAGGTGATTCTATTTTTATTTTAGCTGGTGATGGCCTTGTGATTAATTTTCCTAGAGAATAAGCCTCACATGGAATTTTAGTAACTTGAAGGATCTTCTGGCCCTTTAATGTATGTCCATGTGAATTCTCAATAATTCTTCGCATCATCATTGAACCAGGATGACCTAAACGATCATGTCACAGAGTTACTGTCTCTGTATCTTCTTTAACTACCATATGTGACTCTATCACGTTTATATATGTGTAATGCAATCCTGAGGAAAGCTTTGGTAGTTTTTCTAGTATGCACTTCTTTCCTGATATATAAGTAGTAAGATACATATACTTTATATTTTCTTCAGTTGCAGACTGAGTATCATATTCGTGAAGATATATATCATTAAAACTCAACAAATTTCTTTTGAATTTTGGTGAGAACAAAGTATCTTTTATGAAAAACTTTGTTTCATTTGGCAATATAAAGCTGGCTTTACCAGTCCCTTCAATCAAGTCTACAGGACCAGATATTGTATTGATGATTGCCTTTGTTGGTTTTAATTCAGAGAAGTACCTTTTATGTTTGAGAATAGTATGTGTTGTACCGCTATCCGGTATGCAAATCTCTCCACTTTTGGTCTTGACTTCATCATTAGAATAATCCATATCAAGCTTCATGCAAAATAAACAATTTGGTAAGAATAAAATTTGAAACACATTATTATAAGGGAAATATTTCATTCAAAGATAAATTTGAAAATTACAAATAACAAAATATGATAATACATAACCATATGCCTAATTATCACCAGTGTCATGATGGGTTGGAAGATCAACAAAATCATCAGTAAAATCTGAAGCATCAAGATGAGTTGAATCATCCATAGGATCATCATGTTCAATGAAATTCACTTCTTTCTCTTTTCCTTTCAAGGATGCTTTGTAAAGCTTGCAAAGGTGCTCCGGTGTTCGGCACACTCTAGACCAGTGTCCTTTGGAGCCACATTTATAACAAGAATCTTCAGGATTCCGAAGAGAACTTTCACGAACATCTTTTCCTTTTTCATGTCTTTCTATATGATGCTTCTTGTGGATCGCGTTATTCTGTGAAGGGTTGTAAAAATCACTTCGACCGCGTCCACGGCCACGACCACGACCACGACCACGGCCGCGTCCATAATTATATCCTCGTCCATAATTTTTAGAAAATGCAGCATTTGCTTCTGGAAGTGTTGCTAAACCAGTGGGACGACACTGATGATTTTTGATCAAAAGTTCATTATTTTTCTCTGCCACAAGAAGAGATGAAATTAGTTCAGAATATTTCTTAAAGCCACGCAACCTATATTGTTGTTGCAGTGTTATATTAGATGCATGAAATGTGGAGTAAGTTTTCTCCAACATTTCTTCATCTGTGATATCTTACCCACAGAATTTCAACTGGGATACTATTCTGAACATTGCAGAGTTGTAGTCGCTAACTTTCTTAAAATCTTGGAAGCGCAAAGCATTCCATTCATCACGGGTGGCAGGGAGTATAACTTCCTTTTGATGATCAAATCTTTCTTTGAGATTTTTCCATAAGACACCTGGGTCTCTTACAGTGAGATATTCATATTTTAAACTTTCATCAAGATGTCTGCGGATAAAAATTGTCGCCTTTGCCTTATCTTGCAATGTCGTAGAGTTTATTTCTTTAATGGTTTCAGTGAGACCCATTGACTCAAGATGCATCTCAATATCAATAACCCAAGACATATAATTCCTCCCCGTGATATCAAGTGGAACAAACTCAAGCTTTGCAAAGTTTGACATGGTGATAACTATAACAAAATATAAAAATAATTAGAATCACAACATTTTTATTTCTCAAAGAAAACTTGCATGTCAATCATAATAGCTACAAGCAGAAGAGGGAAGGTGAACATTAAAATAAAAAAATACGGGTACAATTCACTTGGATCCATATCTCCAAGAAAAACGAAAGAAGTATTGATGATGATAACGGCAATCATAAACATCAAAGCTGGACTAAGCATCTTGAGAAAAACTCAAACGCAAAACTTTTAGAGATGATGAAAATTTGAGATGAAGAGAGATTGAAGAGTGAGTTGTGTGGTTTAGAACTCACCAATTTATAGGATGAAAAACAGCCGTTTATAGCCATTGGGGTTAATAGCCGTTAGGGTCTATAGCCGTTTGGGGGATTATAGCCGTTGGGGGATTATAGCCGTTGGGGGAGAGAGAAAATCAATTTTGATTTATATAATTAAATATTGTAATTAAGGAAATGGTAAAATAAATGCATTGTACTACATATATTTATGAGCTATAATATATGCACGCCACTCTACTTGGTAGATGTTTTGCAGGCATAATTAATAAAGCAATAATTATTGAAATAAATATTGGCACACCACGCTACTCAGTAAACCTTTCAGTGGGTGTTTGTCCAGATATAGTAGCAGAATAATAAAATATACAATATTGGAAGCTTGGGGTTTAATCCACGCAAGCATCAAATTAGAGGTTAGTAAAGATATCATAATCACATCACTTTACTATAAATAGGTGGCAGAGCCTCCTTTCATTATAGTAGTGGTGTTATATGAATATAATTAATATAATAATTTAGTTTTTCGTAATCACATCACATTACTATAAATAGGTGGCAGAGCCTCCTTTCATTATAGTAGTGGTGTTATACGAATATTATAATTATAGTAACTTGTCAATTTTACCTTGAGATTGTAGAAGTAGAGGCTGGGACTAGTGATAGGACTTTTCCTTGTGCAATGGAAGCAGAGGCTCGTGACAAGTTTTACCTTAAGTTAATGGAGGCAGAGACTTGACGTGGTAGGCTTTTTCCCTGAGCTGACGAATGTAGAGGTTGGGGACAGATTAGAGTGATCGTGCTGATAACGTGTTGTAAAACTCCGAGAATATAACACCAAAACAGAGATTTTTAGAGACAGAGTAGAAGTAGAAATTCTTATTGATTTCTGAAGTGTGTACATTGAAATGAACCAGGAAGGGCCTATTTATAGGAAAAACTTTGGGGTACTATGCAGTCGCTTGCGTCATCGCTTACATCAGCGCATAGTAAACTTATTAATGGTGCACAGTAACGTTAGGTGGTGGAGTTGACGGGTGGACAGACATTGCTGTGGATTTTTCTTAACAGATATGAGATATTATTACTGAGAGGCACAATTTCAAGCAGCAGCGCTTCACTCCCTCAGTCTCCCTTCACTCAAACTCCAAATTCTTCAATCCCTCAACAAAATCCTCACTCCCCTCTTCATTCTCCTGCAATCATCACAACAGAGGAATTCAAAGCATCCCCTTTGTTTTCAATCCACGCTTCACTTCTCTCACCACTCGAGCCAGCAGCTCACCAACAGCAGCAGCGGCTACTGAGGAAAGAGATGGAGGAATCAGCAGTAGTGATCTCTTATAGAAGAAGGCTGATTGCCCAGAATATACCGTGGACTTGTACCGCTGAGGACATCAGAGCCCTCTTTGAGAAGCACGGGACTGTGCTTGATGTTGAGGTTCATCTCTTTCTTTCTCTCATGTAGTTTTTGGAGAATTTGGATTGTTGGGTTCTGTTTGTGAAGCTTTAGCTTGTTGTGTTGCTGGGTTTTGCTGGGTTTTTCCTATTTTTGTGGTGGAGTGACTGATTTCTTTGTATTGCTTCAAATTGGGATTATCCTTGTAATTAATTTTTCTTGGGTCTATTAGTTTTGCATAGATTGAAAGCTTATTGATCTAGCTTTTGAGAAAAATATAGAAAATGCACTTGTTGGAGTTTGTGATTAAGGTTACTTTTTAGTTCCTACTGAAGGTTTGTTGTGTTTTGAACTAATTAGCGGTCATTTGTCATTGTAAGTACAAAAAATTTATCTAAAAAAGGTACAAAAAGAATTCTCTTTTTATTGCCATTTTCAAGGATCTCAGCCATCAATTGATGATAGAAACCAATTACATGGATATTGCTTTAAATGATACACTCACTTGTGCAAATGTTAAGCTCGACTGTGTTAGTGTAGGGATAAGACCAAGAGCATCATTAGCTTTGCAGTTGTTTGAAAACTTTTAGTTTTAAGAAAGTTCTCTTTACAAACCTCAAGGTTATCTAATTCTCAAAGACAGATTTACTTTGAGATAATGTTTATTCTATGCTCTTTGATTTTAGTTTGATATTTTGTCTTACCTAGGTGAAGATTTTGTCCTAGCAACTTTCTTTAGCCAAGTCGTAGAACAGGTATCCCATATCAAACAAACTAGAAGTAAGTTCTCAATGTACCAGACAAGAATAAGTATTTTCTCAAAAACTCCTACTACACCGCACAAAGTGATTATACTCTTTACTTTACATTCAGAACTTTTGGTAAAAGAGTCAAATTCATCGTGATGATCCTTCCTTCGGTCTATGAAGATACTTCATGACTTTGCAACCAATGCCCTTCAAGTCCTCTTTAACATATAACGAGCCTGTTTGGTTGTCGTAATTGGCTGTAATTCGTAAGTCGTAATTAGTAAAGTCTTTTACAGTTGTAAATGAGTTATATGCATGTAATTTTTACGGTGTTTGGTTGGTAAAATAAAGTTATAAGTGAGAAAGTGTATTGTATTTTACAGTGTTTGGTTGTCGTAATGTGTAAGTCGTAAGTGAAAAAGTTGATCACAAAATTAACTATTTGGTGATTTAAAAAGTTTTAATATTGTAAATAAATATTAAAAATGTAAAATATTAAAAAAATTAATATTAACATAAAAAAATAATACAAATTTGCATGACTGCAAAATTAACTGTAACTGGGCTGTAAGTGAGTAGTAATTGGGTTGCAAGTGAGTGATAGTTGAGTTGTGTAAGTCTTTTACGAATTACGGTCCAAACAAACGTCATAGTTATAACTGAGTTGTAAGTGATTTATGAATTACAAACTTTTACGCCTTTATACGACGAAACAAATAGCCCCAACATCTATAATTGTAGAAGCCATTGTATCACCGATGAAAGTTCTAGAATGCATGTTGAATACTAGTCTGGTTGAGAAGTCCATGGTCTAAGTAGGTTTTTTCCCTTCATCCATAATTTCTATGCTTAATTTCAAAACTAGCTGAAACAGGAGGCAGAAGTTCCTAAATCTACCGTACACTGAGATGATTGTCACAACTATCTTATCATCTTCCCTTACATATTATCTTTGTTTAGGAGAATTTGGGATGGTTGTTTTTTAGTTGCACGACCTTAAGGTGCTTAGCCAATGCTAACATTCTTTGATATGCTTCTATTGTCCAGCGGTTTTACATGTAGGAATTTGGCACCAATTCAAAGGGTTGATATCAATTTGACATTTGGTGGTTACATTTTGTCAATTTCTTTTGGACTGCTCTCACTATTTAGTGTCAATTCATTGGTCAACCTATTTTGGTGGAAATGGCTTAAATGATGGTGATGCTGATCTTTGATCTGGGTGCTTTGCTTTAACTTTGTTCGTAAGAGGACTTTTGGGTTTGTTGAGTGATAATTCTTGTTTAATCAGCACAGTTGACTAGTTTCTAAACTTTTTATTCTTTATGCTCTGATTATTGATTAGTTGTGTTACTTGTGTATCTGGTTGTGTTGTCCAGCTTTCAATGTATAATAAAACTAGGACTAGAGGATTGGCATTCATCACAATGTCTTCAGAGGAAGAGGCAATTGTGGCCCTCAATAATCCCAATTCATATGTGAGTATTCAAGGTCTTGAAGTGAGACACTATTGACCACTTCTCATTTTGATGTTTATATTATGATAATCTATGTATATTTTTCTTGATTATGAGTAGCATTGGTGATTTAGGATCCTGATGGTCATGTTGAGACCACACTAACAATCGGGATATAACATCAAACCAAGACAAATGAGAAATAACATGAGAATTTAACGTGATTCGGTCAAAAACGGTCTACGTCCATGGGGAGAGAACTTGAGAGAATTTTATTAATAAAATTGGTATAAGAGATCTAACCTTCCTCTCGAATCCCTCGAGATTACAAGGGTATTCGTTCTCTCTTTTCACCGTCACCTTCCTTTCCCTTTGCATTTGCTTCATTTTTTCTTCTTGTGTTACAATATACTAGGTTATAATTCTTATTTATAAAATCTTACAATACAAATACTGTTCGAACTATGAGATGATCTTGACTGTCGGATGCTTTACGAACTTGATCAACCTTTGTAGGAGTTTATTTCTTTAATCTAGAATAATTTTAGACTCTTCAATCTTTAGAAACAAATTCTTCAATGAATAAAATTTGAGTTCTTTTCGGAGTCCACTAGAAAGAAAATCTGAATGTACCTGAAAAGAAACATGTGACCATCATCTCCTCTTGAAAACAAGGCAATTTCACAACAATCTCCACTTGACTTGCTTTTCAAGCTTTTAGCAAAATATATTGATTTTTTTGAATTTTACTTTGATTCTTTTCTTTTCCTTGATTGTAATCGTAACGTGAAACCTTTATTCTTACCCCCTCCCCTAGGGCTTTTGGCTAATTCACCGCCATGCCTTGGACCATCTCAGCTTTACCTGAATGCATCCTTTCTCTTTTCTGTAACACTTTGACCTAGTTTACATCCTGTCGCAGTCTTTCTTGAAGCTCTACCTCGCGATGAACTCCCTTCCAAGTTTGTCATTGAGACTTCACCTTGAACTGAGTTTTCTTCTTCAGCTTGTACATCCCTCTATACTTTTCTCCTTTCAGGATTACTCTACTCTTTTTGGTAACCATGATAATTTCGTGTTGTACTTGGATTCGGCATCTTTCTGAATCCAACGCTCATATGGATATTAGATTGTACCGAACTTTCGGAACATACCGGACTGCTTTTAGAGCACACATCATCCCATCTCTACCTGTAACATTGACTGTTCTAGTGCCGATTATCTTGCAAGTCGAGCCATCAACCATCTTGACAGTCCCTTTATCCTTTGCAATCAAGAAGTTGAGCATATCATTCTGAGAACATACATGAACCGCACTAACAGAATCTAATATTCAGTCTTTATTGTAGAAGTGTTATCTATGGAAGTCGTTAACACATAGGTGTCCAATACACACCCTGCTACGTTTGCCTCCACAGTTTGCCCTTTCTTCTTTAGTCATTATTGTTGATGCTTGCAATCCTTCTTCCAATGATCTTCCTGGTGACAAAAGTGACATGTCTTTGACGGACTCGGACTTGTCTTTCCTCCTCTTTTTCTCCTTCCCATGACCACCAAACTTAAAACTTTTTGCTCATCTTCATTTGGCATTTTCTTGATTTTGTTTGATAACAGAGTTATCGTGCTCTAAGATTAAAGTTTCCTTTTTATAGAGTATGGTGATTACGATATGATCATATGACTCTGACAGCAAACTGAGAAGTATTAACGCCTTGTCATTCTCATCGATCTTCACATCAACAGCCAGTAACTTGTTGATAATCTTATTGAAGAAGTTCAGATACTCTAACATCGTTGTACCTTTCTTCATGCGTAGCCCATATAATTTTTTCTTCAAGTACAACTTGTTAGAGAGGCTCTTTGTCATATACAACGTTCCTAACATTGACGACAAACCATAGCAAGTTTCCACCACCTCACTGGTATACTATTCTAACACAACACCACACATACACCCCCCCACCACCACCTACACAACAGGTAAAAAAAGAAGAAAAGAAGGATGGTAGAGACTAAACTCACCACCGATAGAAGATATCATCGCGGATGAAGAACCACTGGCTTAGTGACGACACCATCGCCGTCATTGCCGAGCCCGAGAAGATGAACAATAACCAAGGTTGAGGGTATAGATGTTGGCCCAGAGGCCTTCCACTCTAGTTTTGATGATGATTAACTCATGTAGTTATGTTTACTAATAATCTTGTGATGTTTAGTTTCAGATTTTACCAAGATATTAGTTGGTGATTAGCTTCAACAAAGATGATTTGGAAGCTTTCACATGGTGATTCCAGAGCCCGAGCATCAAGATCATATATAGCACTCGTTGGAGTCAAGCTCGGTGGAAGGAGTTTTAGATCGAGTCGGCTTGGAGACGGCGCTCTACAAGAAGACCTCGGTACCTAGTTTAGTTTTGTGTTTAGATCCATTTGTAAAGATTAGAATAGTATGATATGCTCAAGTTCACAACACACACATGTTTCATGTTTTGATTTTTGTTTTCGGTTTGATTGGTCATGAATAGATAAGTATCAAAACAAGTTTACATGTGTTTATGTATATTAGATCTGTTCTATATACATGTATACTTCATATCCTAGACAAACTTAATTTGATATACCTATTCATGTGTTTTAGGTTTTGTATTTTAACAAAAGATATTTTTGGAAATAAAGTCAAAAACTATGATATGTATATGTTTCATGTATATTGGATTTCTATCCATATGCATCATGCTTCAAAGTATTTAAATATCATGTTTTTGTATTTCACGTGCCGGATGTGATGCAGCAGAGTCGCCGCTCGTACCTTGCGTCCTTCCTCAGTTGGACGATCAGTTGTTCCAACTTGCAGTTGACGCGCCCGCCTCCTCTGTCGGCGTTCAGCGTTCCCGTTGCGTCGTGGGGGTTGAGAGAAACCAACAATGACCTGATGCTGAGGAAGAGGATAGACTGGCTGGACACCAGAGAACTTGACCACGCAGGTCTCCTGAGAGACATTGGCGTGTGTATCGCGCATGGCATGATTGGCCACAACATCCCTCACAGCAGCTGCTTCTGAGAGAGGCTGAGAGCGGATTTCGGGGCAAGTCCCCGTAGAGACATTGCGGTAGGCGCGGGCCTTTGGGCTCTTGGAGCCAGAAGAGAGGAACTCTTCATACTTTGCTTGGTCGAATTCTACGACGAGCGATTCGACCGTTTCCCCTTGTAGAGGACGTCACCTTGCGCCACTACTTGTTCGTCGGTAACGAAAGTAGTCCCCAGCGGAGTCGCCATTCTCTTATTTGGTACGGAGAAGAAAAATTCGGTGTAAAATTTCCTTGAATCAATTGAAAGTTTACAACGGACTTATACTCCGACTACAAGGGAGGGAAGATGTTGAATCTTGAATCTCCCGTTTGCTTAGTTCTGGGTTCTTCAGGTGGCGATGGAAAGTGAATCTTGTTTTTCATTGATCGGGAGAGCGTCGAGAACTTCTAGGGATCTTCTCTTCGGATGGTGAACGGAGTAACAAAGCTCTGTCGACCAGAAATCTCAAAGAGATTGTAGGCAAGGATTAACTTGTACGCAGCAAGTTAACTGAAGAGTTGGACTCTCTTTCTTTCTCTATCTCCCTCTCTCTTTTTATGTGCGTTCATGTCCCTGTATCTCTCTTATCTGAGCGACGGGGCTATTTATAGAGGTTTCGGGGTAAACGTGCCCCCTAAAAATACTCCACAATGGGGGCTAACTTCCTCATTATGTGAGTGGTGATTTACCCCATAACGAGAGAAGTTATAACTGAGACGCGGGTTTCGACCCTCGCACCTTGGTGCTGCAGTGCTGCTGAGCTGAGACGCGGGTTTCGAACTTCGTGCCTTGGCGCTACAGTGTTGGCTGAGACGCGGGTTTCGACCCTCGCGCCTTGGTGCTGCAGTGCTGCTGAGCTGAGACGCGGGTTTCAATCCTCACGCCTTGGTGCTGCAGTGTTGCTGAGCTGAGACGTGGGTTTCAACCCTCGCTATCTCTTATTTGGTACGGAGAAGAAAAATTCGGTGTAAAATTTCCTTAAATCAATTAAAAGTTTACAACGGACTTATACTCCGACTACAAGGGAGGGAAGATGTTGAATCTTGAATCTCCTCTTTGTTTAGTGCTGGGTTCTTCAGGTGGCGATGGAAAGTGAATCTTGTTTTCCGTTGACCGGGTGAGCGTCGAGAACTTCTAGGGAGCTTCTCTTCGGATGGTGGACGGAGTAACACAGCTCTGTCGACCAGAAATCTCAAAGAGATTGTAGGCAAGGATTAACTTGTACGCAGCAAGTTAACTGAAGAGTTGGACTCTCTTTCTTTCTCTGTCTCCCTCTCTCTTTTTATGTGCGTCCGTGTCCCTATATCTCTCTTATCTGAGTGACGGGGCTATTTATAGAGGTTTAAGGGGTGAACGTGCCCCCCTAAAAACACTCCACAATGGGAGCTAACTGTTGGCCCAAGGTTACAATCACCCGTCTTTAGTGTGTTTTGATGATTACAAAACATATTAGTTATTTGTACTAATATTGTTTGTTGTTTAAGTGTGTTTCAGGTTTTCTATCCTGCATAGGTGTTTTCTTCCCTAAAGGAAGGTGACTTGGACTCAAGACAACTCACTTTGGGCTCAAGATGCAAAATTGAAGATCAAGTGGAGAAAGCCCCTCTTGAAGCCTTGAAGTCCTTAGAACTTTGTAAGAATAGAATGTTAAAGTTTGAGTATGTGATAATTGGCTCTAGGATACACACACACACATTTTTCCTTTACAAAACTCTATGTTTTAAAAATGTATGTTTCTAAGTTTTATGCCTAAGTTTATATATACATGTATTCAAAATTGTTACAATTGTATATCTTGTTTAAAACATATGTATAGACTATTTGTGCATAATACTTAGTTATAAGTATCTTAAAATATTTTTTCAAAAATTTTTTTTCAACTCAAAAATCAGCCTGTTTTTTCCTTATTTCAGGTTGACCGGCCGACCGCCCGGTCGACCGGCGCCTGTGTCAGGACGTGCACGTTTGTGCACGTCTGTCGGTCGACCGGCCCGGTCGACCGACTGTAAGCAGGCCACTTTCGGTTTGTTTCGGTCGACCGCCCGGTCGACCGGTATAAGGAAACTGTGTTTCCTCAAAGAGGTCGGTCGACCGGACGGTCGACCGGAGCGCCAACGGCTCTTTGCCAACTAGGCAAACGGTCGACGGCCGGTCGACCGTTACGCCTGCAAGAGCCCAACGGCTCTTTCCTCTTTGGGCAAGTCTGAAAAACTGTTTTATTTTTCTTCTTTATCAGAGTTTTAGAGAGTTGTTGAGGACCTTTTGCAGGTCAAATTAGGTGTAAAGAAAAGTGTTTAACCTATTCTCTCCCTATAAATAGAGGGCAATAGGTCTTTGTTATTCACTTAGAAAAATCCTTGTTTTTCATTGCTTTCAAGAGAAAGAGAAAAATTGTTTCAAAGCTTTCATTTCCAACTCTTTTAAATTTGTTTTTCAGTTGTGTTTGATTGCCAATATCACTCTACAACTGAAGTTTTCTCACCACACTTCATAGAGCCAAAAGTCCATTACTCATACTATAGAGAAGTTGTAAAAAGAGTGAGAGTGTTGTAAAAGAGTTTGAGAAAGAGTTTTGTGATCTTGAGGAGATTACTATTGTTCTTGTGATCCTTGTTCTTGTGGAGACAACTCCTAGGTGGAGTTCTTTGTAAGTTGTGAAGCTAAGGGCTTGGGGTCTTCGGTAGACCAAACTTGTACGGCATCCTCGGTGGATAGTGGAAACCCTTCACGGAGGTGAAGGCGGGGACTAGAGCGGTGGCTCGAACCTCGAAACAAATCAATTGTGTTTGCGATTGCCTTGCGTCATCTTGCTTTACTTTTCTCTTGCTTTATATTGTCTTCAATTATTTGCTTGAGAACTAACCCTTTACTTGTGCAATCTTCTCTTGTTTATTTTACTTGTGTTGTTGATTGTGTGTACTTCATCATAGCATTTCATCCATCTCTTGATCGATCATATCTCATACAACACGGTTGCATTGCGCACCTCTAACCCATTTTAAGGGGAATTCGGAGGAAGGAGTTCAGAACCTCTCACGGGGTATTCGGCTCTTAGTCGTGTTTTGAGAGATCATTGCATCACTCATTCAATCAAGTTTAAAAAGATCATTAGATTAGCAATTACACCTATTCACCCCCCTCTAGGTGTATTTCAATTGGTATCAGAGCTTGGTTACTAGGCTCTTGGCTTAACAACCCTAGAAAGATCCTAATATTGCTAATCATTTCATTCATTTTCACTTAGTAAAGATGGCCGATGGTATTAAGACACCCCTAAGTTTGATGGACTTAACTTTCCCATATGGAAGGTTAAGATGACCGTTTTCTTGCAATCTCTAGGTAGTCGAGTTGCAAAGGCCGTGACCAAACCCTTTAGTGCACCCCCCGGTGATGAATCCACTTGGTCCGAAATAGAGACCAAAGAATTTGATGCCAATGCTAGGGCTCACTATGCACTACTTCAAGCCCTTAATGATGATGACATAGCTAGAGTTATTCATTGCAAGTCCGCATATGAAATTTGGACACATTTACTAGTCACACATGAAGGGACCTCACAAGTGAAGAGGGCTAAGATTGACCTTCTTCGGTCCCAATATGAGAATTTTTGCATGCAAGAAAATGAAACCATAGATGATATGGTTACAAGATTTACAAAGATTACTAATGGACTTTCTTCTCTAGGTGATGCTATTGATAACGATCAAAGAGTAAGAAAGATCATCCGGGCTCTTCCTCCTTCATGGGAAGTAAAAAGCAACAACCTTGAAGGGACTCAATGACAAGGAGGAGATGGAGCTAATTGGTCTCATTGGGAATCTCAAAACCCATGAGATGGAGAGGAAAGTGAGGGAGGACATGGCTCCTTCCAAGAAGAAGACTTTAGCCTTCAAAAGCCAATCCACACACTCCGACGAAGACGATGAAGAAGAAGATGACGAAGAGCTCTCACTTCTTGTCAAAAATGTCCGGAGGATGTACAACAAGGCGAAATTCCAAGGTAGAAGGAGATGGCAAGGAGGCAAAGAAGGAAGAAAGATCATATGCTTCAATTGCCAAAGACCGGGACACATAGTGGCGGAGTGTCCGGATAAAGTGAAGCCTCCACCTCAAAGAAGCCTCACAAGAAGAAGGCAATGAAAGCTACATGGGATTCCGAGAGCGAATCCGAGGAGGAGATTGATACCGCCAACATGTGCTTTATGGCAAATGAAAGCACAAGCAAGGTAACCCCTTCCACTTCTCCTAATGATGAACTTTCTATGGATGAGTTAGGAGAAGCTTTTGTAGAATTATCTCACAACTATGACTTCTTAAAGAAAAAATATTTAAAAATGAAAAAGGAAAATGAATCTCTTAGTCTTCAAGTTGTAAATCTTCTCTAAAAAAATAATGACTTGCATTCTACTTTGGTCTCCACTAAAAATGAATTTGATAAATATAAGACTTCTTGTAAAGGCAAGTCCCCATTGTTGATGCCAATGAGATTACCATGCTTAAGGAAAGAATAGATTCTTTAGGTATTGTTTTGAAAAAGTGTAGTGAGTTTGATAAGAAGAAGTTAGAGGCCATGTTTCCTAAGAAACAAGCCCCTAAGAAAAATGTTCACCATGCTCATGCTCATGTTCATACCACACAACCTTTACATCGTGGCAAACCCTCAAAACATGCTCACACTTCACACACTCATCATGCATTCATGTATGGAAGAGTGTTCTCATGTTCACATTGTGGGCGGAAAGGACACTTAGCCAATTTTTGCTATGATAGACTAAGTGCATCTTTTCATAATGTTTGGGTTCGAAACACTAACTTTCAAGGACCCAAGAAAGTTTGGGTACCAAAGTCAACAACTTTGTTAAATGATATAGGTACCTTCCAAAGCCCAACGACGTAGAGGATTGTGGTATCTTGATAGTGGTTGCTCAAGGCACATGACTTGGAATATCAACAACTTTGCAACCCTATCAAGATACCATGAAGGTGGCACCGTCACCTTCGGAGATGACGCCAAGGGTAAAATCATCGGTATTGGTAATGTAAAACTTGGCACATCCCCTTTAATTGAGAATGTAGTTTTAGTTGACGGCCTCAAGCATAATCTTTTGAGTGTTAGTCAATTATGTGATAAAGGTTTTGATGTAGTTTTTGATAATGTTGCTTGTAAAGTAATTGATAGAATTTCTAATGCTTGTGTGTTTTCCGGTTTTCGTGAAAGTAATGTTTATATGATAGATATGTTAAATATGTCTTGTAATATAACATGTTTAAAAGCCCTCGATGACGACTCTTGGTTGTGGCATAGAAGATTAGGCCACATTTCTTTTGACCACATATCTAGGCTTAACACAAAGGAAATGGTGAAAGGTATTCCTTGTTTGAATTTTGAAAAAGACCGAGTTTGTGACGCATGTCAATATGGGAAACAAACTAAGTCTTCTTTCAAGTCAATTAAGGATATCATGACATCACGTCCTTTGGAGTTAATCCACATGGATTTATTTGGCCCTACACAACCAAAAGTCTAAGTGGGAATAGATTTGCATTTGTTTTAGTTGATGATTTTTCACGTTTTACTGGGTTTTCTTTCTTGAGCATAAAAATCAAGCATTTTCGTATTTCCAAACTTTTAAGAAAAGAGTTGAAAAAGAAAAGGATGTTTCGATTTTAAGAATAAGAAGTGATAGAGGAGGTGAATTCATTAACCAACCCTTTACCACTTTTTGTGAAGAACATGGAATAAAGCATGAACTATCTTGTCCTAGAACTCCACAACAAAATGGAGTAGTTGAACGGAAAAATCGAACTTTGCAAGAGATGGCTAGGACAATGCTTAGTGAATACGGTCTACCACATTATTTGTGGGCCGAGGCCGTTAATACATCATGCTACATATCAAATCGTGTTTTCTTGTGTAAAAATACTACAAAAACCTCTTTGAAATGTATTTTTCTAGAAAACCAAATGTTTCATATTTCAAGGTTTTTGGATGCAAATGTTTTGTTTTAAATATAAAAGATAATTTAGGAAAATTTGATCCTAAATCTTATGAGGGTATATTTGTGGGTTATTCTAGTACTAGTAAGGCTTATAGAGTCTT
Source organism: Agave tequilana (assembly GCA_038442645.1). Taxonomy (NCBI): domain Eukaryota; kingdom Viridiplantae; phylum Streptophyta; class Magnoliopsida; order Asparagales; family Asparagaceae; genus Agave; species Agave tequilana. The sequence continues at coordinate 165,322 of JAVJIF010033794.1, forward strand.
CAATAGGTCATCATTGACTATTGAGGAATCTATACATGTTAAGTTTGAGGAATCTAACTTGTTTGTTAAGAATGTTGTAGAAATAGATGCTTTGCATGAAGGCTTGGAGAAAGTGACCTTGGAGGATACACCTACTATGGGAGACAAGCCAAAGGATGATGAAGGAAGTGAAGCTAAAATACAAGAGGCTCAAGGAAATGGAAATGAAGATCAAACAAATGGAGAAGAGCCCACTCAACAACTTCCAAAGGATTGAAGATACAATCCACATCATCCCAAGGACCTCGTCATAGGTGATGTATCAAAAGGGGTAACAACTCGCTCTAAACTTCATGACTATTGTGGACATTATGCATTTATTTCTCATGTTGAACCCAAGAACGTCCTCGAAGCCGAGGCCGATTCATATTGGTTGCTAGCTATGCAAGAGGAACTCAATCAATTTGAGCGCAACCAAGTTTGGCACCTTGTTCCTAGGCCCCACGATAGACCAACAATTGGTACTAAGTGGATCTTTAAGAACAAGTTGGATGAATCGGGTAACGTTGTTAGGAATAAAGCTAGGTTAGTTGCCCAAGGTTACACTCAAATCGAAGGAATCGATTTTGAAGAAACCTTTGCACCCGTAGCACGGCTTGAAGCCATACGGATGACACTAGCATTTGCCTCATATAAAGATTTTAAATTGTTTCAAATGGATGTTAAAAGTACTTTTCTAAATGGTTTTATTGAAGAGGAGGTGTATGTTGAACAACCCCCCGGGTTTGTTGATCCTACACATCCGGATTTTGTTTTTAAATTAGATAAAGCTCTTTATGGTTTAAAACAAGCCCCTAGGGCTTGGTATGAAAGACTTTCTTCATTTTTTATTTCAAATGATTTTAAGAAAGGTAAAATTGATACAACCTTGTTTACAAAACATGTAGAAAATGATATTCTTATTGTGCAAATTTATGTAGATGACATTATTTTTGGTTCTACTAATGAATCCCTTTGCCAAGCTTTTGAATCATGCATGAAGGATGAATTTGAAATGTCTATGATGGGGGAACTCAACTATTTCCTTGGACTCCAAATCAAGCAAAAGAAGGATGGGATCTTCATCAATCAAGCCAAGTACACAAAGGAATTAATCAAAAGGTTCGGGCTTGAAGGATCGAAAGTAAGCAAAACTCCCATGGCAACAACTACAAAGCTTGACAAGGATGAACAAGGTAAAAGTGTAGACATTAAATTATATCGTAGTATGATAGGTAGCTTGCTTTATTTGACGGCTAGTAGGCCGGATATTATGTTTTCCGTTTGTCTTTGTGCACGTTTTCAATCTTGTCCTAAAGAATCTCACATAATTGCGGTTAAACGCATAATTAGATACCTAAAGGGTACTATTGAAATGGGTTTGTGGTATCCTAAAACTGGATTATTTGAAATGAAGAGTTTTTCGGATGCCGACTATGCGGGTTGTAGGTAGATAGGAAGAGCACAAGTGGAACATGTCAATTCTTAGGTAATTGTCTTATATCTTGGTCTTCCAAAAAGCAAAATTCGGTAGCCCTTTCAACCGCCGAGGCGGAGTATGTTGCAGCCGGAGCTTGTTGTGCACAAGTTCTTTGGATGAAACATACTCTCCTTGACTATGATTTACACTTTGATCATGTTAAAATATTTTGTGATAATACTAGTACTATTCACATGACAAAGAATGCAAATCAACATAGTAAAACCAAACACATTGACATTAGATATCACTTTCTTAGGGATCATTATGAGAAAGGTGATATTGATATTGATTATATTTCTACCGATTTTCAACTTGCCGATATTTTTACTAAACCTCTAGATTATGCTAGATTTTCATTTATTTGTGGTGAGTTGAATGTTTGTATGATAGATTCTTAAAAATATTTCTATTTTGGTGTTTTGTTTTGATTTTAACCCTTTTTGATGTATGACAAAAAGGGGGAGAAAAATATATAAGTTTAATTAAGGTGTTTATTGAAAAAGAATAGTTTGAGTTTTGTTTATTTACTATAAGTTTAAGAGAAAAAGTATAAGTTTAATTGGAATATAAGATTAAGTTTGATTTCAATTGGTATTTAAGTTTTTGACAAAAATATTGTGTTTTTTTCAATGCTTCATGTATCTCACTCATAGTTATTTTTAACATAGCATTGTTTGAGGGGGAGCTTTCCAAGCTCTTCTTCCTTTATTTGTTTAAATAACTTATATGTTTTGTCATCATCAAAAAGGGGGAGATTGTTGGCCCAAGGTACAATCACCCGTCTTTAGTGTGTTTTGATGATTACAAAACATATTAGTTATTTGTACTAATATTGTTTGTTGTTTAAGTGTGTTTCAGGTTTTCTATCCTGCATAGGTGTTTTCTTCCCTAAAGGAAGGTGACTTGGACTCAAGACAACTCACTTTGGGCTCAAGATGCAAAATTGAAGATCAAGTGGAGAAAGCCCCTCTTGAAGCCTTGAAGTCCTTAGAACTTTGTAAGAATAGAATGTTAAAGTTTGAGTATGTGATAATTGGCTCTAGGATACACACACACACATTTTTCCTTTACAAAACTCTATGTTTTAAAAATGTATGTTTCTAAGTTTTATGCCTAAGTTTATATATACATGTATTCAAAATTGTTACAAATTGTATATCTTGTTTAAAACATGTGTATAGACTATTTGTGCATAATACTTAGTTATAAGTATCTTAAAATATTTTTCAAAATTTTTTTTTCAACTCAAAAATCAGCCTATTTTTTCCTTATTTCAGGTTGACCGGCCGACCGCCCGGTCGACCGGCGCCTGTGTCAGGACGTGCACGTTTGTGCACGTCTGTCGGTCGACCGGCCCGGTCGACCGACTGTAAGCAGGCCACTTTCGGTTTGTTTCGGTCGACCGCCCGGTCGACCGGTATAAGGAAACTGTGTTTCCTCAAAGAGGTCGGTCGACAGGACGGTCGACCGGAGCGCCAACGGCTCTTTGCCAACTAGGCAAACGGTCGACCGGCCGGTCGACCGTTACGCCTGCAAGAGCCCAACGGCTCTTTCCTCTTTGGGCAAGTCTGAAAAACTGTTTTATTTTTTCTTTATCAGAGTTTTAGAGAGTTGTTGAGGACCTTTTGCAGGTCAAATTAGGTGTAAAGAAAAGTGTTTTAACCTATTCTCTCCCTATAAATAGAGGGCAATAGGTCTTTGTTATTCACTTAGAAAAATCCTTGTTTTTCATTGCTTTCAAGAGAAAGAGAAAAATTGTTTCAAAGCTTTCATTTCCAACTCTTTTAAAGTTTGTTTTTCAGTTGTGTTTGATTGCCAATATCACTCTACAACTGAAGTTTTCTCACCACACTTCATAGAGCCAAAAGTCCATTACTCATACTATAGAGAAGTTGTAAAAAGAGTGAGAGTGTTGTAAAAGAGTTTGAGAAAGAGTTTTGTGATCTTGAGGAGATCACTATTGTTCTTGTGATCCTTGTTCTTGTGGAGACAACTCCTAGGTGGAGTTCCTTTGTAAGTTGTGAAGCTAAGGGCTTGGGGTCTTCGGTAGACCAAACTTGTACGGCATCCTCGGTGGATAGTGGAAACCCTTCACGGAGGTGAAGGCGGGGACTAGAGCGGTGGCTCGAACCTCGAAACAAATCAATTGTGTTTGCGATTGCCTTGCGTCATCTTGCTTTACTTTTCTCTTGCTTTATATTGTCTTCAATTATTTGCTTGAGAACTAACCCTTTACTTGTGCAATCTTCTCTTGTTTATTTTACTTGTGTTGTTGATTGTGTGTACTTCATCATAGCATTTCATCCATCTCTTGATCGATCATATCTCATACAACACGGTTGCATTGCGCACCTCTAACCCATTTTAAGGGGAATTCGGAGGAAGGAGTTCAGAACCTCTCACGGGGTATTCGGCTCTTAGTCGTGTTTTGAGAGATCGTTGCATCACTCATTCAATCAGTTTAAAAAGATCATTAGATTAGCAATTACACCTATTCACCCCCCTCTAGGTGTATTTCACTAACTTCCTCATTATGTGGGTGGTGATTGACCCATAACGAGGGAAGTTATAACTGAGACGCGGTTTTCGACCCTCGACCCTCGCGCCTTGGTGCTGCAGTGCTGCTGAGATGAGACGCGGGTTTCGACCCTCGCGTCTTGGCGCTGCAGTGTTGGCTGAGACGCGGGTTTCGACCCTCGCGCTTTGGTGCTGCAGTGCTGCTGAGCTGAGATGCGGTTTCAACCCTCGTGCCTTGGTGCTGCAGTGTTGCTGACCTGAGACGCGGGTTTCAACCCTCGCCATCTCTTATTTGGTACGGAGAGAAAAATTCGGTGTAAAATTTCCTTGAATCAATTGAAAGTTTACAACGGACTTATACTCCGACTACAAGGGAGGGAAGATGTTGAATCTTGAATCTCCCTTTTTTTTAGTGCTGGGTTCTTCAGGTGGCGATGGAAAGTGAATCTTTTTTTCTGTTGACCGGGTGAGCGTCGAGAACTTCTGGGGATCTTCTATTCGGATGGTGGACGGAGTAACACAGTTCTGTCTACCAGAAATCTCAAAGAGATTGTAGGTAAGGATTAACTTGTACGCAGCAAGTTAACTGAAGAGTTGGACTCTCTTTCTTTCTCTGTCTCCCTCTCTCTTTTTATGTGCGTCTGTGTCCCTGTATCTCTCTTATCTGAGCGACGGGGCTATTTATAGAGATTTCAGGGGTGAACGTGCCCCCTAAAAAACATACTCACAATGGGGACTAACTTCCTCATATGTGGGTGGTGATTGACCCCATAACGAGGGAAGTTTATAACTGAGACGCGGGTTCGACCCTCGCGCCTTGGTGCTGCAGTGCTGCTGATCTGAGACGTGGGTTTTCGACCCTCGCGCCTTGGCGCTGCAGTGTTGGCTGAGATGCGGGTTTCGACCCTCGCGCCTTGGTGCTGCAGTGCTGCTGAGCTGAGACGCGGGTTTCAACCCTCACGCCTTGGTGCTAGCAGTGCTTCTGAGCTGAGACGCGGGTTTCAACCCTCGCGCCTTGGCGCTACAGTGTTGGCTGAGGCGCGGTTTTGACCCTCGCGCCTTGGTGCTGCTTAGATGGCTATGATTAATGAAAGCACCTAGAGGGGTGGGAATAGGTGATAATGCTAATCAAGAACTAAATGCGGAAGGTAAAACTATTTGCAACACACTTAATACAATCAACAAGTGTAGCCGAATTCCCCGTGAAGGGCTCTAGACTAGCTCCTCTTGATTCCCCTAGATAAGGGTTGAGGTACTATATGAAGCTCTTGTGGTTAAGTATAAGTGAGGCACCACAAGCAAGCCAAGCATATAAAGGTATATAACAATATGAATGATGCAAGGCAACACACAAGCAAATATGATATGATGCTAGAATGATGCTTTGCACAAATAAAAGAGAGAGGGTTTAGAGACAATGGATCAAACGCAACACAAAGATATGTTTCGAGTTTGAGCCCCTAGCTCTACGTCCCCCCGCCTTCACCGAGAAGGATTTCCAATCCACTATCTTGTCCACCGAGGACTCCCACTGAGGAGGATTTGTACAACAAGGGAGTACCGAACTCCTCTCTCAAATACCGCCTCACAACCGAGGGGTAGGCCCGTAGCCAAACACACAACCACCCCCCTCACACATGAGGGATACAAACCAACTCCAACTCCACCTCACCAAGAGGGAGTAAACACAATCTCAACCTCTACCAAGAGGGAGCAAACACAAACCTCACCTCTATCAAAGAGGAGCAACCCAATCAAAGCAAGATTTTACAACAAGTGGTTACAAAGACCACAAACTCTCTTTTTTTTCACAAAAACAAAGATCCTAATAGATTAGGATAGAAGATATCGGCTCAAGTGTGGAAAAACATGTGTTTGATCAAATAAATACTCTTGGGAAAATACCAAATATATGGAAATTTTAGATCAAAAACAACTTCCCAAAACCTAATTTCTTTGAAATAAACCAAACACTTTAAAATAAATAGATGAATCTTTTTGGCACTTAAGCTCTTTTGAAAACTTTTTTAAACACCAAGAAAGGAGAGAAATTTTAGCTCTAGAAAACTTAGTTAAAACACCAAGCAATGGGGTATTTATAGCCCCAAATAAAATAGCCGTTAGGCTGATCTGTCAGCCTGACAGGCGTGCGGTCGACCGCACCGGTCGACGCCAACATTCATAAATATAACCGTTGGCAAACTGGTCGACCGCCCAGTCGACCGCTTCAGATACAGAGAGCAAAGCTCTCTGATCCGTTCGACCGCCCATTGCCTTCCAGACGTGCACAAGGCTGTGCACGTCGGTCGACCGTTCGGTCGACCGGCCCTTGGTGCGGTCGGCCGTGCGGTCGACCGACCTGGCCTGTCAGCCACTGTTCTGGGTCGAAAAAACATGTTAAAATATTCTAATAAATCTTGTAAACTTGTAAAATCCCCAAAATAGTTTTACCATTTTACATTGATATATAAACCTATGATAAAAATTTCAACTCAATATCAAGAAATTTGAACTATTTTTGTGTCTTAACATTTTTTAAAACCAAACCACTTGTATTTTATCAAACTTAGATTTTTCAATAGGAAATCTGATTTTTCCTAAAACTCATAGAAATACAAAAAACATGATATTTAAACATTGAAGCATGTTGCAAATGGACTAAGTCCAATATACATGAAACATATATATATCATAGTTTTTGTCTTTAAATCCAAAAATATGTTTTGTTAAAAATACCAAAACATAAAACTACATGAATAGGTATGTCAAACTAAGTTTTGTATAAGTCATGTAGCATATATGTATATACGAGCACATCTAATATACATAAAAATAAAGTAAATTTTGTTTTGATCAATCTATTCATGAAAATCATTGCAAAACATAAAACTGTGTGTTGTGCACTTGAGCATATCAACTATTCTTATCTTTACAAATGGATCTAAAACACACAAAACTAAACTATGATATCTAAGTCTTCTTAAAATCTTCATCTTCAGCCGACTCGATCCCAAACGTGATCCACCGAGTGCAAAGGTATGATCTTAATGCTCGGGCACTGGAATCACCATGTGAAGGCTTCCAAACTCCTCTTTTTGAAGCAATCACCATTAATATCTTGATTAATGATCTGAAACTAAAATCACAAGATTATTAGTAAACATAACTACATGAGTTATCATCATCAAACTAGAGAGGAAGGCCTCTGGCCAACAATCTCCCCCTTTTTGATGATGACAAAACTCATGGAGTTATATATGCATGGATTAAAGTTAAGCTTCAAAGAAGCTCCCCCTTAACTCATGCATAAACAAATAACATAATATGCAATGAATATGAAACATGAAACATGCATAGATATGCACAAACAATAAAATGACTCTAGATATCAATGAAATTTTTAAAAACAAAACATGCTCTAGATATCAATTAAACTTAATATATGCAAAACATTAAATATGCATATAAACTTTCAAATAATTCTCCCCCTTTTTGTCAATCATCAACAAGGGATAAAAACCAAAACAATAAAAACAATGTTCTCCCCTTTTTTGAAAAATCAACTAAAAACATGCATAAGCTTGTTTAAGGATACCAATTGAAAACTATCATTGAAACATGACATTCATTTAAACATACAAGCTTAAGCATAAACAAAATATTTATGTATGAAAAATAGATACTAATTGAAATTGATATCTTTGAAAAGCAACATACATATACGAAAATATATGAGTATACAATAAAAGTCAAAATTGATACCAATTGAAAGAATCCAATGAATACCAATTGAAACAACAATATATCAAGTGTATAACTCATATTTCATATCCTCCCAATCATGTTCAAGTTTAAAATGATTTTCACTATAAGGCATACATGAGCATGATCTCCCATCCAACCGCCCATAGAAGGTAGGGGTTTTCAAAATAGGTTTGAAAATTATAGTATGCTTGAAAATCTCTACCATAAGAAGAATTACGAACTAGTTATATGAAAAATTTGTTAACTAGTACGAAATCCTTCAAGTAGAAATAACAACAAATAATTTTTCATGAAACACGAAATCCACATGATATTCACCACTCAAGTCAATGAAGCATAAATATGACTCATGAAAATAAAACATGAGTAAACATGAAATATGAGTGTACAAGTACAATGTGAAGATCATAATCATGAAAGTATTCAATTAAGCTCAATATTCCTTAAACACGAAAATCATCAAAACTATATAATCTTCAAGCTATATTTATGTCTTACACAAACTAAAATTTACATACATATCCAAACACAACGAGTCCACAAAAATATATGCAATTGAAAGCACGTAGTTCAAAGGATGTATAGTATAATAATAGTTTGGACAAGATGGACATATACATGAAGTTTAAACATAAACACATGAAAGCATAAATGAAAAGCTAAGTTTTCATTAAACAAATGTCATTTCAAGGTATATGTATGATTTGTCAACACAAGAAGTATACATACATATCCCCAACACAATTGAGTCCAATAAATAAAGATTTGCATGAAAAGCAAATGACTCAGGGGTATACATGTATATCTTAAAGTTTGACAAAATAAACATATACATGAAATGAAAACTCATAAACATAAAACAAATCCAAAAATAGATAACAAGTTTAAATGCATGGATCATCAAAACTAGACTATACTAGCACATTTAATGGTTCAAATAAGCATTCGAGCACAAACATATATAGATTATTTGTGTCCCACTATATGTATAAGTATATACCAAGTTTTAATGAAAACAAACATTTATATATTCAAGTCATGAAGCATCAAAACATGATGTAAATCAACATGATAAACATAACATGATTATTATGTAAATCTACATGTTATTAGAGTTATGATAAACATGATAGCTAAACAAAGGTGAGAACACTAAAATAATAGTCCATATTAAACATGGGGTCTCAAAAGGCTATACATGCATGTCAAGGATCTAATAATCATGACATTTTCAAATAATCTATAAACATCAAACATGCTATAAACAATGAACATGAAAAGCATGCAAAAGTAAATAAGGAGTAAGAGACCGTTACCAAAACCTATGAGGCAACTCTCCATGACTCCAAACATGGTGGTTCTCTCCACCAACATCCTTGAAAGTGATGCATCCAAATAGTCTCCATGAAGCTCGGAACGCATCCACTCCAAGGTACCTCTACTCTCACGTCATGCCAGAGCCCACACCTACATCAAACATAAGAGGGGTGGTCTTTAGTTCCCATATCTTATTGGGTCCATGGGGGTTAGTACCTTCTCTAACTCAAACAAAATTATTGCTAATTTGAAACATGTATTCTATCATGACAAATTTAGCAAGGTGGCCCTTACGTCCACATGTGTACAAGTGTACACATGAGCATACATCGTGTTATGGTGTCCGTGAGAAGCATGTGTATGCCGTGGAGGGTGTACATGAATAGATGGAAATTGTTTCTTTCGAAACAAAGATTCCAAACGTGTATGCCTACAACACATTGCTCAAGTGGAGCCCAAACAATCAACACTCTTCTTAAGCATAGATATATCTTTTTCAATTAAAGAAGAGTGTGGCATGCAATAGGTGTTCTAGGTGAAGCATGGCAAACATGAGAAACATATCATTTTTTAAAGATTTATTTTTTTAACAAATTTCTAATTCTTTTGAAATAAAATCAATTTCTCTTTTCAAAGAATCATTTTCTTTTAAAACAAATTCAACTTTTGAAGACAATTTTCATTTTTCTTTAAAGTGTTTCACACAATCATTTTTAGATTTTTTAGATTTTATTTTCTTTAAAGCAAGTTCAAGTTGAGATTTCAATGAATCCCTTTAATTAGAAATCTCCTCTTTCTCTTGCAAAACAATGTCAAGTCTAAAATCAAATTTTTATTTTCATTGTTAAGGCCTAGACTTTTCTTTTTCAAATCTTATTTTTTTAAACAATTTTTCACACACAATAGATATTCTTCATTTAAAGCATGAGCATCAACATAATCATTTGAAGACTAGCATCATCATCATCATCTAAGTGGGTTTCCGAGTGTACCTCAAGGAGTCATTCCCTTGGACCGTATAGCATTATTGTGGCTCGGATTCATCTCCACTAGATTTCTCTTCTTAATGGATTGGCATTTGAAGCTCGAGGTGGTTGTGGTTGTCAACTTGTTCCACTGCAAAGCGGAATCAAGATTAGAAACAAGCAAAAGATGTTCTCTTGAAAGCGTGCTTCTAAATGGCCTCAAGGGCTTGTGCATTGGCCCTATATAATTGCGGTTACCAAGATAGCATTGTTGGCCCAAAGGCCTCCCATCCTAGTTTTGATGATGATTAACTCATGTAGTTATGTTTACTAATAATCTTGTATTGTTTAAGTTTCAGATCATTAACTAAGATATTAGTTGGTGATTAGCTTCAACAAGGAGTTTAGAAGCTTTTCATGGTGATTCCAGGGCCAAAGCTTCAAGATCACACATTGCCTAGCCCTTGGATGGAGTTTTGGATCGGGTCTACTTGAAGATGAAGATCGTCAAGAAGACTTAGGTATCCTAGTTTAGTTAGTGTGTTTTTAGATCCATATTGTAAAGCTTAGTATAGTTGATATGCTCAAGTGCACAACAACACATGTTTTATGTTTTGGATTTGGTTTCATGAATAGTGAATCAAAACAAGTTTACTTTATTTTTATGTATATTAGATATGTTTTAGATATACATACTTGCTTTAAACTTGCTAGACAAACTTATTTTGACTTCCCTATTCATGTATTGAAAAATCAAGTTTGATAAAAATACAAGTGTTGGTTTTGATAAAATTTGCAAGACTCAAAAATGAATTGATATGAATTGATATATGTCTTGAAATTTTTATCACTTGTTTGTGTTTTAATAAAAATGTTAAAACAAGTTTTGTGGATTTTTAGAAGACTTAAAGATTTTTCAAAATATTTTTAACTGGTTTTCTGACCCAGATTTCTGTTCCAGGCTTCAACCAGTCGACTAGTCAAACTGACCTAGTCGACTTGGGTGAAGTCGTCGACCGGGCCGGTCGACCGACGCGCACAGATCTGTGCACGTTTGGCAGACAATGGACGGTCGACCGTCGGGGTCGACCGGGTCTGAGAGCAGAGCTCTCTGTTTGTTTGGGTCGACCGGGCCGGTCGACCGTAGTTGCCCAACGGTCACATTTCTGACCGTTGGCAGTCGACCGGCCGATCGACCGTTAGCCTGTCAGGCTGCCACATGATTGGTATCCAATGTTGCATATTTTACCACATAATTCCCATGCATTTAGTTAATAAATATATGATTTCTACTCATCTTCTCTATATATTTGCAGGTACACATTCTAATGGAGAGAAAGCCCAATAATCCTTTAATTAGCAATAATTAAAGTGATTTATTCAAAGCCCAAGATAGAGCCCAAGATTTGAATTTAGATTCAGTTACGATCTGCGCGCCAATTGAAGATTCCAGAAGGTCCAAGTGGCTGAACAAACTCATAACAACCCACAACAGAAATCAGTTGCACAACTGATTCTGTTTGGCCGCGCCTTGCCGCGTGCGCGCGGCAGATCTAGGGCCGTTGAGCCCCAGATTCTGCCAGCTGGTCCCTCTTCTGGAGAGTTCTCTCTGCAGCCTATAAATACAGCACAAGGACCTGCGAAAGAGGATTGAACAGAGAAGAGAGGAGAAATTGTTAGTTGTTGTAATTTTCATAGATTTTTCTCTAGGATTAGTTCTTTAGTCCCTCTTCTCCTTCCCTAGATACTTTGTAAAAGAGAGAGATTGTGAGAGAGAGAGAGCTTGTGTAATCAAGGTGTGACAACTTGAAGCAACAAGGATTCATCCATTCTCCTTCCTCTACTTGAGCTTGGTTCTAGTTTACTTGCTTTCTTTAATTGCTTTCTTTACTTGCTTGCTTTAAATCCTTGCAATTTAATTCATACTTTGTTTTACTTTTCTTATGGCTTGTAGCTAAATTTTTCTACCATGTACTAGCTAACCACTAGCCTTACCATCTTCACTAACTCATGGGTGATTGCTTTAGTTCATCTTGCAAGTTGGATGGTCTTCTCTTCTCCGATGGGTTAAACCACCCTTCATGCAATGGAAAGTAATTAGATCAACACGCAAGACACATCTATGCCAATGACTCAAAGGCAAGCATCATTATCACGGAGTTTGGTAAGCTTTGGTAAGGTAGTAAGGTAAGCTAGTCATGGTTTGTTTTCTTCCATTTCATTCTTTCTAGTGTTAATACCAAATCCAATCTTGATTTCTTTTCCACTTTCCATCATGAACATATTCATCCATTCTTTCATTTCTTGTTTCATGATTGTTTTATTCTATTAAGCAAAGAAGACACTTCGTTTACATTTCTTCACTAAGGACCGTAACGCTTCCATCGCTAGCTCTCCCTGAGAATCGACTCGGTATAGCCTTATGCTATAGCGGAGATAGGAAAGGATACATCAATACATTTACATACACCTTTCTCGTCTAATCAAATTTTGGCGCCGTTGCCGGGGAGAGCAACGGATTTTCTTTAAAGTGAAGAACTAAACGAATCTTCTTCTCTGTTGCAGGTTACAGGTGAAGAAAACAGAAAATTTGCATTGCAGAATACATATAAGTGGCTCTGGGCCTCTGCTCTCGAAAGCAGAGACCAGAAGCCCTCTGACTTGCCGCGTTCCCACGGCAAAAGCCGCGGTTCTGCGGCAAGAAGGAGATCACTACTGACCTAATTTCTGCAGGGGCTCTGATTCTGCAAAATACATCTGCTGCTATACTTGAATTCCTGTATTTTTTCACCTATTACCTGCTAATTTAATCAACAGTAAAAAATTGGTTGAAATTGTTAAAAATTGTTTAGACATTTGCATTCTAGGCACGTGTCTTTCAATTCCTTTACTTTTACTGTTGAAGAGTGCTGGAGGCAAGGTACGTTTTGCATTGCATGTAGACTAGGAATCATCTCTTGCTTGATTTTCATGCTTTGAGTGTGTCCTAGTTATATTTCTTGTACACTTGCACAATTCAATTTTAAGGGCATAACCCATAAATAAGATAAGGTGGGGATTTCATTACCCTTTCCTTAGCCCAAAAACCACTATCCCAGTACTCACTAACCCAAGCCTAATTTAATAAAAAAATAGACGTTGGCCCTAGGGACATCTCGGACTCATCTAGGAGATTATCCTAAGGGAGAAAAGTGTTGGAAATAGACTCTTGCAAAATCAGTGTCTAGGAAAGGGATTGAGGGCCGAAAGCCCGAAGGTTGCTGGTTACTTAATTAAGGAACGTCTCTGACGGAAAACCTCCCACCAACCTTGACCTTTCCTGGCTGATTAACTTGTGGTCTACGTCTACACTAAACCTCTCGTGGACGATCTAATCAGTTAGGAGTCGTCTAGGTCTAGGTCAACCATTCTTTTGGCTTGGTTTTGATTTTTTTTTTCTTTTCTTTTTGTTTGTTGTTTGATTTTTCGTTTTTGTTTGTGATTTCTTGTGTGATATGGCATTCAACAATTCTTTCCATTATAATAATAATCCATATTTCACACCATATTCGGATAATTCCAACCCGGTGTTTTATAATATGCACCAACCAAATACACCGGGTTGGCCTTATCCGAATCAATATGACCCATACCCCCCATCTAATAATTATAATTTCCATAATGATTTCAACTCGTCACAGAGTCATTGGGGATTCCAGTCCCCCGAGTTTAATTATCAACCTCCTTGTCCACCATATTCACCTTGTCCACAGTATTCATGTCCCGATTTCGCTTCATATACTCCTTTTTCTGAACCACCAATTGAAGAAAAATCTGAGTTACTAAGGAGTATAGAAGCCAATTTACAGAGGGTCGAGCAACAACTTCAAGAAACATTTGCCCCTCCAATTTCACAGTATTTTCAAGAGTCTTACTCAGTTCCACTTTTCCTAATGAACAACCATTTGTCATGGAAACGAGTAAAGATTTCTTGTGTGAGTCCACTCTTCCATCACCACACAGTTTTGACTCACAATTTCATCACCAATTCCAAAACAATTCTTCATCTTTTCAACAAAATGATGAACCAATGAATTGTGAAAAGATGCTTGAATTCTTGACTCAGACTCGAAATACTCGTAATCGTGACGTAGAGTTGATGATTCAAACTCTTCATTCTCATTTTCTAATGTCACTAACCATTCTGTCCGAGCCAAAGAGTCATGTAGTTTTGGAAATCAAGATTCAATTTCAGCACAATCACCTGAACTTGTCCAAACTTCAGCTCCCATTGACATTTTGGCAAGTTTTCCTTTTACTAAAATTGAACTTGAACATGAACATGATCCTGAACTTCCACTTGATGATTCAATTCTACTTCCTGATTCAATTATGACTTCGGTATCTTTACATAATTTCACTTCATTTCCCGAGTCAGTATTGGATCCAGTGCCTATCCATTGTGCAATTGAATCACTGATCTCTTCTGATGATCATATTGAACTTAACCAATTTCATACTTTTGAAAGTCCCATTGATAAATTGGCAAGTTCACATTTTTGTGGAATTGAACTCCATGAAGAATATGATCTTGAACCCCAACTTAGTGATTCTATCCTTCTTTCTGATTCAATAATGACTCCGGTATCTTTACCTGATTTCAATCTTTTCCCGGAGTCGACATTGGATTTTTTCCCAATTCACAATGAAGTTGAATCACCCATCTTTAAGGATCATGTCGAACTTGACCAATTATACCTTTTTGAAGATCCTATTGATAAATTGGCAAGTTCTCATTTCTGGAATTGAACTCAAGATGGAATGTGACTTTGACTCTCAAACTTGTGATCTAATTCAAATTCCTAAATCATTATTGACTCCTGTTTTGTTACCCAATTTGAGCAACATTTTAGAGTCAGTTTTGATTCCCATCCCTCCTAAACTTGAATCACCAATTTTTGACAGTCACGTTCCATTGTTGGACATACATGTGGACTTGAGTTTTCATTTCTTGACTTGGACCAATTCCAGAATTCACTTTGACTCCTGAACCTTTACTTGATTTCAGTCATCTTCCTGAGTCAGTATTCCTTCCTGAGTCTAAGTCAACTGTTCTGTCATTTCATACATCATTCTGGGACAAGGGCTTTGATAAATTTGACTCCGAAATTATTTGGAAAAAATGGAAATTAGATGGGGTCATGTACTTAATAAAATCTTTCAAGGATTTATCTTTTTAGTGGGTCATATTTATGATATTTTTGGTGGGTTCCTGAAAACCCAACATAAAATTGATTGGGCCATGTTTCGTGGACCAATCCGACCACCACCGGAACCACCACCTTAAGGTAATTTTTTATTTTTTTTAGGGTTTACTAACTTAGAGTTTTTAGATTTTCTTTCTTTTACACTTCTTTTAGAAATTAATAAAAAAAAAAAGAAATAAAATAAAGGAGGGATTTTTATGCTAAAGGAATTTCCACACTTTCCAATTCAAAATTTTCTAAATTCCTAGGTTTCCTCATATTCAAAGTCCCTAGGGTCAAAGCTCTTTTCAAAACTTCCAATTCCCTAGGGTAAATTCGTTTTTAACCTAGGGATAGAAGTGGGATTCTAAAGTTCTTTCCCTCCTATAAATAGCCCCTCTTCCACACACTTTCTCCCTCACCAGCGAAAATATCTTCAGATATGCAACTCTCTCCTAAAGCGCCGCCACTAAACTTTTTCCCTTCCTCCAGATCTCTCTGATCTGCCGCAAACCAGCGGCTTCTGCCGAGATTCCGCGGCAAAGTTGGCGATTCCTGCGTGCTGAAAAATTCCTCACCAGTCGATCTGAAGCACAGATAGCAGATCGGGTTCCAGCAACTTCATCCGATTCTTCTGAACCCACTGCAGAGACCAAATTTCTTCCCCCCACGAATTCCGGGGGTGGTTCGAATTCAAATCTCTCCTTTTTACTGCTTTTTGATCTTAATTCATAGTATGGCACCATCAATTTTTGTTGAGAAAGATTTTGGGCGGATTTTATGTGATGTGAATGGTTATGGGCATGTATTTTTAGAGAGAATTAGGGCAAGGAATTGGTATTCACTAGTGTACGACAACACTGAGACCGATGCATTTTATTGTCCCGAACTGGTGACAATGTTTTACACGCATCTTGACCAAGCATCGATTGATCCACACGTGTACCAGTTCACTGTACACATGCCCACAGGAGACCTACTTGTCACGCTTCCTCTTCTTGAGGAAATCACTTCTGTCCCATCCATCACACAACATAGCGAGCCTCTCCTGTTGATTGAGTATATGACTATTATGGGGGCTCGTTGTACTGAGCAGGATCGTGGGCTCAAAGCCAGCACGACATTTAGAAATATTCACTGCGTTGGACGTTGGATCCAACGAAACATTTTAGGGCTTGACCACACCTCCTCTTTCAACAGACCAGTGTTACAAATTATACATGATTTAATGACTCGTCAACACTCAGTTTGTTTGAATAAGGTCATCTTCCATGCACTAATAGCCAACTCTTCACGCACACGAGGTGCCAAATACTCTCATCCCATATTGATTACACGTTTGTGTAGGACTTTCCTACCAGCTGATGTATTTGATTCATTCGACCGAGTGTTTGTTGCACCCGAGAGACCTACCAGTTCGTACAATAGTTTGTTTGCATGCGGTCTGGACACCTACTGTCCAGCCCGAGGATGTACCGGTAGAGTCCTCCTCTGAGGAGAGTTTTGATGCAGAGGATGAACCTGAGTTTTGGAGGCAGGACCCCCCACATGATACACATGCCTTCATGTCCTCCATCTGGAAGGGCATGAAGAAGATTTTTAGGGAGCAAGTGAGACTGAGGAAGAAGATGGAGGAACAATCCTCCAGGTTAGAGGAGCAATCCTCTAGGTTAGAGGACATTGAGGCGAGGTTGAGGAGGACACAGTCGGCAGGACCCAGTACTACTGCGGGTCCAAAGAGGAGGAGGGAGTGACTTTTTACCTTACCTATTTCATGCATCATTTTTATCTTGCATACATTGAGGACAATGCATGAGATAGGTATGGGGGGGTATGTACTAACATAGGACTTTTTATTTTCTTTATAGAATTCTTATTTTTTAGGATTTTCATTTTTAGGTCTTCCATTTTATTTTTAGATTTTATCTTTTTTCTAGATTTTCCACTTTCTTTTTAGATTTTACCTTTTCTTTTAGAAAAATTAAAATAAAAAAATAATAATAATAAAAAAAACTTTTTGAAATAAGAGACAAAGTTTTGATCTATTTTTAAGAAAATTAAGATGTATCTTAGAAATTAAGAAAGCCTTAATTATGACATCTTAAACCTAGTTGAAATAATAGATCTTACTTGAAATTATAGGCTAAGTAAGAAAAATTGGTGAGATATTTTTATCTTGAATTTTTTGCCTTAGATAAATATGCACTTTACACTTACACATTTCTTGGGATGGAAACAAAGACCAAAAATGCCATATAAATAAAAAAAAAAAAAATATATATAAATAAAACATCACCTATTAAGCTGGAGAATTGTGCCTCAAGAAGTATGATTATTCACGCTTAACGGTGGTAAAGGAAATAAATAATCCCCCTTAGTTATGTGGCCTTTTTTACTCGAGACCTTAAACCCGAGGGATGTTTTCTCATCTGGTGCCCTAAGACCGACTGGTTTGGGAGTCATCGGTTAAAGGCTCGCTACAAGGGTAAACTAGAAAGCCTAGACTAAGGGAAGAAAAATAAAATATATATATATATATATATATAATAAATAAATGGCTTGATGGTTGGAGTTGAAATCCCAGAAATCTTCACAAGCACGGTGTGCATATTATCTAGGTTTTATGAAAGATAAAATATTCAATCCAATTTTGAATTCTTACCTTAATTGAAAACAAGATCTTGCATGGAAACTAAGTTTAAGGAAGAATGATTATAGGTGGACTTATGACCTAAGATCACTTATATTTTTGCAAAAATAGTTCGTAAATATGTCTCTTGTTCAAAATGCGTTTTCAAAATACTAACATTTGTTTTCTTTCTTTATGGATTTTGTGGGTGTAATCCGCTGAAAACCCTCAGGAGACAACACTCCTCCTCTAGGGTAACCTAGAGGTTTAACGGCTTGTTGCACACGCTCAGTGCAATCGCGTCACCTGCGAAAGTGGTGTAATAAAATTGGTAGTTAGGATTTTCTTTTCTTTTTCTTTGTTTTTGCTCGGGACGAGCAAAAGAATAAGTGTGGGGGTGTGATTGGTATCCAATGTTGCATATTTTACCACATAATTCCCATGCATTTAGTTAATAAATATATGATTTCTACTCATCTTCTCTATATATTTGCAGGTACACATTCTAATGGAGAGAAAGCCCAATAATCCTTTAATTAGCAATAATTAAAGTGATTTATTCAAAGCCCAAGATAGAGCCCAAGATTTGAATTTGGATTCAGTTACGATCTGCGCGCCAATTGAAGATTCCAGAAGGTCCAAGTGGCTGAACAAACTCATAACAACCCACAACAGAAATCAGTTGCACAACTGATTCTGTTTGGCCGCGCCTTGCCGCGCGTGCGCGGCAGATCTGGGGCCGTTGAGCCCCAGATTCTGCCAGCTGGTCCCTCTTCTGGAGAGTTCTCTCTGCAGCCTATAAATACAGCACAAGGACCTGCGAAAGAGGACTGAACAGAGAAGAGAGGAGAAATTGTTAGTTGTTGTAATTTTCATAGATTTTTCTCTAGGATTAGTTCTTTAGTCCCTCTTCTCCTTCCCTAGATACTTTGTAAAAGAGAGAGATTGTGAGAGAGAGAGAGAGCTTGTGTAATCAAGGTGTGACAACTTGAAGCAACAAGGATTCATCCATTCTCCTTCCTCTACTTGAGCTTGGTTCTAGTTTACTTGCTTTCTTTAATTGCTTTCTTTACTTGCTTGCTTTAAATCCTTGTAATTTAATTCATGCTTTGTTTTACTTTTCTTATGGCTTGTAGCTAAATTTTTCTACCATGTACTAGCTAACCACTAGCCTTACCATCTTCACTAACTCATGGGTGATTGCTTTAGTTCATCTTGCAAGTTGGATGGTCTTCTCTTCTCCGATGGGTTAAACCACCCTTCATGCAATGGGAAAGTAATTAGATCAACACGCAAGACACATCTATGCCAATGACTCAAAGGCAAGCATCATTATCACGGAGTTTGGTAAGCTTTGGCAAGGTAGTAAGGTAAGCTAGTCATGGTTTGTTTTCTTCCATTTCATTCTTTCTAGTGTTAATACCAAATCCAATCTTGATTTCTTTTCCACTTTCCATCATGAACATATTCATCCATTCTTTCATTTCTTGTTTCATGATTGTTTTATTCTATTAAGCAAAGAAGACACTTCGTTTACATTTCTTCACTAAGGACCGTAACGCTTCCATCGCTAGCTCTCCCTGAGAATCGACTCGGTATAGCCTTATGCTATAGCGGAGATAGGAAAGGATACATCAATACATTTACATACACCTTTCTCGTCTAATCACCACATCAGCCTAACGGCTAGTTTTATGTTTGGGCTATAAATACCCCAACTCCTTGGGGTTTTAGCTAATGTTTTTAGAAGAGAAAAATTCCCAGTTTTCCTGAGTTTAAAACAAGTTTTCAAAAGAGTTTTTGGGCTTTAAAACTTCCAATCTTTATTTTGGGTTTTTGGAAAATCAAAGAAAACTGGGGTTTTGGGAGATTGTATTGATTTTCATTTTCTATAATTTACAAGAGATTTCCCAAGAAGTTTTTCTTTGTTGATTGTTTCCAAAAACACCTTGTTTCCACACTTGAGCTATCTTCTATCCTAATCTATTTAGGATCTTGTTTTTGTGGAAAAGAGAAAAGAAAAGAGAGATTGGTTTGTGGTTGAAAGAAACCACTTGTTGTAAACACCCTTATTCTTGTTGTATCCCTCGTTGGTAGAGGTGATCAGGTGATTGGTTTGCTCCCTCTAGTGAGAGGTGGAGTTGGTGTTTGTAACCCTCTTCGGTAGAGGTGTTGTGGTTGTTGTATCGGCTACGGGCCTACCCCTCGGTTGTGAGGTGGTTGTTTGAGAGAGGAGTTTGGTACTCCTAGAGTTGTAAAAAAAAATCCTTCTCGGTGAAGGTTCCCTCGGTGGGAGTCCTCGGTGGACGTTATAGTGGATTGGAAATCCTACACGGTGGTGTAGGCCGGGATGTAGAGCAAGGTGCTCGAACCTTGAAACATATCTTGGCCTTTGCGTTTGATCCACTTGTCTCTCAACTCTCTCTCTCTTTATATTGTGCAAAGCATCATTCATAACATCATATCATATTTGCTTGTGTTGAGCATAATTCATATTGCCATATCATATCTATTTGCTTGTGTTGCCTTGCATTTTATATTGTTCATCCTTATTTGCTTGGCTTGCTTGTGTGTTTGCCTAACTTATACTTAACCAACAAGAACTTCACATAGCACCTCAACCCATTCAAGGGGAATCAAGAGGAGTTAGTCAGAGCCCTTCACGGGGAATTCGGCTACACTTGTTGTGTTGTATTAAGTTTGTGCAAGATTTGCATTAGCTTCCGCATTTAGCGCACTTAGTTTTTAAGATTAGCACTTACACCTATTCACCCCCCTCTAGGTGTTTTTCAATTGGTATCAGAGCTAGTGCTCCTGATACTTAGGCTTAACATCCTAGGAGTGAGATCCATTTGTTTGCTAATCTATTGTTTGCATTTGCTTGTTTGCACACTCATATAGTTTACCATGGACTTCATGACCCCACCTATGTATGATGCTTCTAACATTCTTATTTGGAAGACTAGGATGTGCATATACCTCCAAACCCTAGGCTTACATGTTTTCCTTGCGGCTACCAAGAAATGCTATCTTGGAAATCGCATTCATATGGGGGCCAATGCACAAGCCCTTGAGGCCATTAGAAGCACGCTTTCAAAAGATTATCTCTTGAGTGTTTCTAACCTTGATTCCGCTTTTGCAGTGTGGAACAAGTTGACAACAACCACCACCTCCGAGCTTCATTTGCAAATCCAACAAGAAGAGGAGTCTAGTGGAGAATCCGACTCTCAATGCTTAATGATCCAAGGGAATGACTCCCTTGAGGTACATTCGGAACCCCACTTAGATAATGATGATTGTGTTAGTTCTTCAAATGATTATGTTGATCCCCATGCTTTAAATGAAGAACTATCAATTATTTGTGAAAAATTAATAGAAAAATATAATGTGTTGAAAAAGAAGACTTTTGCTTTAAATAAAGAAAATGAAAAATTGTCTTCTAAACTTAACAATGTTTTGCAAGAGAAGGTTGAGGTCTATAATGAAAGGGATTCATTGAGATCTCAATTAGAACTTGCACTTAAAGAAAATGAGTTTTCGAAAACTAAAAATGATTGCCATGATATGTTGAAGAAAATGAAAATTTGTCTTCAAAAGTTGATTTTGTTTTAAAAGAGAATGTTGCTTTGAAAAACAAAATAATTTCTATTTCAAATGATTTAAATATTTGTTTAGAGAAAAATATTGTTGTGCAAAATAAAATTGATGCACATGTTTGCCATGCTAGGGTAGTTTCACACACTCCACCAATTGCATGCCACACTTCTTCCTCTAAGATTAATGATGATATTTGTTTGCTTAAGAAGAAGGTTGATTGTTTGGGCTCCACTATGAGCCAATGTGCCATGAACCACTCACGTTTGGAAACCTTGATTCGAAAGAAACAAGTTCCATCCTTTATGCATGCACACCCTCCACGGCATACACATGCTCCTCACGAACACCATCATCGCATGTATGCTCATGTGTACACTTGTACACATTGTGGACGTAAGGGCCACCTTGCTAAATTTTGTTTTGATCGTATACATGATTGTAATTTAGCAAAGAAGTTTGTTTGGGTTAGAGAAGGTACTAACCCCCATGGAACCAAAAGAGTATGGGTACCAAAGACCACCCCTCCTTTATTTGATGTAGGTGTGGGCTCTCACATGACGTGAGAGTAGCGGCACCTTGGAGTGGATGCGTTCCGAGCTTCATGGAAATCATATGGATGCATCACTTTCAAGGGAAGTTTGGTGGGAAGACCACCTTGGTTTGGAGAACTAGAGCGGTGCCCTCATTGGTTTTGGTATCGAATCTCTAACTCCTTATTTATTGTTTACATGCTTTCCATGTTTATCATTATTAGCATGTTTTGATGTTTATAGCATGTTTCATTGTTTAGTGATTAGTATGAAAATGTCATGCTTATTAGACTTGTGATATACATGTTTAGTTATTTTGAGACACCCATGTTTAATATGGATAAATTCATTTGTGTTCTCTCCATTTGGTTGCTATTGCGTATATCATAGTTCTAATAACATGTGGATATTCATAGTAATCATGTTTAAGTTTATCATGTTGATTTTTATCTTTTTTTTGATGCTTCATGTTTTGAATATATGTTTGAATGTTAATTTTCTTTAAAACTTGGTGTATACTTGTGCATATAGTGGGCCACAAATAAATCTATATATGTTTGAGCTTGAATGCTTATTTGAACCCATTAGATGTGCTAGTATAGTCTAGTTTTGATGATCCATACATTTTAGACTTGTATTCATATCTTTTGGATTTGTTTTATGATTGTGTGTTTCACTTCATGTATATATTTGTATTGCCAAACTTTAAGATATACATGTATGTCCCTTGAGTCATTTGCCTTTCATGCAAATCTATATATGGACTCAATTGTGTTTAGGGATATGTATGTATACTTATTGTGTTGACAATTCATACATATACCTTGAAATGAAATTTGTTTTGGTGAAGATTTAGTTTTTCTTGATTTCATGTGTTTTTGTTTAACTTCATGTATATGTCCATTTTATCCAAATTATTAGATATACATAAATATCCTTTTGAGCCACGTGCCTTAATGCATATATCTTTGTGGACTCTTTGTGTTTGGATATATATGTATACTTTAATTTGTATAAGACATACATATACCTTGAAGATTAAATTAGTTTTGATGATTTTCATGTTTTCTTGTTTCAAGGAATATTGAGCTTAATGAAAATTTTCATTATTATGATATTCACACTTTATTTGTACACTCACATTTATTGCTTGCTCATGTTTTGTTTTCATGAGTCATATTTATGCCTAATTGAATTAGAGTGTTGATTATCTTGTGGATTTCATGTTTTATGAAAAACTATTTTGTTGTATTCCTTACTTGAAGGATTTCGTACTAGTTTAAAAGTTTTTCCATTTAACTAGTTCGTATTCTTCCTTTGGTAGAGTTTTTCAAACGTACTCTATTTTCAAACCTATTTTTTAAAACCCCTACCCTTTATGGGAGGATGGATGGGAGATCATGTTCATGTATGCTTTAAAATGAAAATCATTTAAAACTTGAAGCATGATTGGGAGGTATTGTAATATGATGTATACACTTGAACTTATTGTTAAGTCAATTGGTATCACTGAACTCTTTCAATTGGTATCATTTTGATCCTTTTGTATACTTATATGTTTATTGTGTATGTATATTTTCAATTGGTATCATCTATTTGTGATTGGTACTCATTCTATTTCATACACATATACTTGTTTATTTGTGCTATTATATCCCTATATCTTTAAGCACAAAATTTTGTTTATGCTAAAGCTTGAGTTTTAACTTTGTTTCAATTGATTCAATTTTCAATTGGTTTCTTAAACAAGCTTATGCATGTGTTTTGTTGGTATTTCATAAAGGGAGAGAAAATTCGTTTTTCATATTTCAATTGGTATTTGCCTTTCACTCCCTTGCTTTATGATAAAAAAATATATAGATAACAAGTTTAAGTTGATATCATATTTTTAAAAGAAAAATACCTTCTTTTGATATCAAGATGTCTTATGTTTTAAATTGGTATCTAAAAATTTTGTTTAAAGTAAAATACAAAAGTTTTGATTTGTATTGATTATATGCAAGGAGAGCTTAACATCTCTTCTACATATAGATTCATGATGAGTGTATCTTGTATTGAAGAGCTTAACATCTCTTCTTTATGTGGTACACGTGTGTAGGGGGAGCTTCACATCTCTTCTTATGCATTACATAATGTGTGTTATGTGAGTTAGGGCTTAACATCCCTCCTTCATGTAATGCATATGTGTAGGGAAGCTAACTTAGCGTCTTCCTCTTCATGAATGTATATAGCATATAACATTTATTGATCTTTGTTTGCTTTCAATTGGTATCAAGATGCTTCATTGACATATTTTAAATTGATATCCTAATTGATTGTCACCCCTTATTGACCTTGTTTTTGTTTTTAGACAAAAAGGGGGAGAACATTACTTTTTATTGTTTTGATTGACAAAAAGGGGAGAAAGATTTTTACCCCTCTTTTATTGTTTTGATTGTTTACCCCTTTGTTGATGATTGACAAAAAGGGGGAGAATTATTTGAGAGTTTATCATGCATATAAAAACCAAAATCTTTCTATGCATGATTGGTACATGCTTATATATGCATACTTATGTTTTTGCATATATTAAGTTTTATTGATTCTAGAGCATCTAGTATTTTTGTTAATGTTTTATTAATTTAATTGGTATCTAGAGCTTCTAGAACATGTTTATGTGTTTTATGCATGTTGATGCATACATGTTTATGTACATTCATTGCATATCTTTTGTTTATTTGTTTATGCATGAGTTAAGGGGGAGCTTCTTTAAAGCTTAACTTTAATCCATGCATATATAACTCCATGAGTTTTGTCATCATCAAAAAGGGGGAGATTGTTGGCCCAAAGGCCTCCCACCCTAGTTTTGATGATGATTAACTCATGTAGTTATGTTTACTAATAATCTTGTGTTGTTTAAGTTTCAGATCATTAACCAAGATATTAGTTGGTGATTAGCTTCAACAAGGAGTTTAGAAGCTTTTCATGGTGATTCCAGGGCCAAAGCTTCAAGATCACACATTGCCTAGCCCTTGGATGGAGTTTTGGATCGGGTCTACTTGAAGATGAAGATCGTCAAGAAGACTTAGGTATCCTAGTTTAGTTTAGTGTGTTTTAGATCCATATTGTAAAGCTTAGTATAGTTGATATGCTCAAGTGCACAACACACACATGTTTTATGTTTTGTATTTGGTTTTCATGAATAGTGAATCAAAACAAGTTTACTTTATTTTTATGTATATTAGATATGTTCTAGATATATATACTTGCTTTAAACTTGCTAGACAAACTTATTTTGACTTCCCTATTCATGTATTGAAAAATCAAGTTTGATAAAAATACAAGTGTTGGTTTTGATAAAATTTGCAAGACTCAAAAATGAATTGATATATGTCTTGAAATTTTTATCACTTGTTTGTGTTTTAATAAAAAAATGTTAAAACAAGTTTTGTGAATTTTTAGAAGACTTAAAAGATTTTTCAAAATATTTTTAAACTGGTTTTCTGACCCAGATTTCTGTTCCAGACTTCAACCAGTCGAGTAGTCAAACTGACCTAGTCGACTTGGGTGAAGTCGGTCGACCGGGCCGGTCGACCGACGCGCACAGATCTGTGCACGTTTGGCAGACATTGGACGGTCGACCGTCCGAGTCGACCGGGTCTGAGAGCAGAGCTCTCTGTTTGTTTGGGTCGACCGGGCCGGTCGACCGTGGTTGCCCAACGGTCACATTTCTGACCGTTGGCAGTCGACCGGGCGGTCGACCGTTAGCCTGTCAGGCTGCCAGATCAGCCTAACGGCTAGTTTTATGTTTGGGCTATAAATACCCCAACTCTTGGGGTTTTAGCTAAGATTTTTAGAAGAGAAAAATTCCCAGTTTTCCTGAGTTTAAAACAAGTTTTCAAAAGAGTTTTTGGGCTTTAAAACTTCCAATCTTTATTTTGGGTTTTTGGAAAATCAAAGAAAACTGGGGTTTTGGGAGATTGTATTGATTTTCATTTTCTATCATTTACAAGAGATTTCCCAAGAAGTTTTTCTTTGTTGCTTGTTTCCAAAAACACCTTGTTTCCACACTTGAGTTATCTTCTATCCTAATCTATTTAGGATCTTGTTTTTGTGGAAAAGAGAAAAGAAAAGAGAGATTGGTTTGTGGTTGAAAGAAACCACTTGTTATAAACACCCTTATTCTTATTGTATCCCTCTTTGGTAGAGGTGATCGGGTGATTGGTTTGCTCCCTCTAGTGAGAGGTGGAGTTGGTGTTTGTAACCCTCTTCGGTAGAGGTGTTGTGGTTGTTGTATCGGCTACGGGCCTACCCCTCGGTTGTGAGGTGGTTGTTTAAGAGAGGAGTTTGGTACTCCTAGAGTTGTAAAAAAAAATCCTTCTCGGTGAAGTTTCCCTCGGTGGGAGTCCTCGGTGGACGTTATAGTGGATTGGAAATCCTACACGGTGGTGTAGGCGGGGATGTAGAGCAAGGTGCTCGAACCTCGAAACATATCTTAGCCTTTGCGTTTGATCCACTTGTCTCTCAACTCTCTCTCTCTTTATATTGTGCAAAGCATCATTCATAACATCATATCATATTTGCTTGTGTTGAGCGTAATTCATATTGCCATATCATATCTATTTGCTTGTGTTGCCTTGCAACTTTTATATTGTTCATCCTTATTTGCTTGGCTTGCTTGTGTGTGTGCCTAACTTATACTTAACCAACAAGAGCTTCACATAGCACCTCAACCCATTCAAGGGAAATCAAGAGGAGTTAGTCCAGAGCCCTTCACGGGAATTCGGCTACACCTGTTGTGTTGTATTAAGTTTGTGCAAGATTTGCATTAGCTTCCGCATTTAGCGCACTTAGTTTTTAAGATTAGCACTTACACCTATTCACCCCCCTCTAGGTGTTTTTCAAGCATTTCTTGGTAGCGGCAAGAAAGACATGCAAGCCTAGGGTCTTCAAATAGCAACTCATCTTGACCTTCCAAATATCAAGTCTAGAAATATCAAACATAGAAGGGCTATCCATGAGTGCAAACTAAATGTGTGCAAGCAAACAAATGTGCAAATGCAAATGGTAGATTAGCAAATAAGGATCTCACTCCTAGGATGTTAAGCCTAAGCATCAGGAGCGTAGGCTCTAATACCAATTGAAAGCACCTAGAGGGGGGGTGAATAGGTGATAATGCTAATCAAGAAACTAAATGCGGAAGCTAAAAACTATTTTGCAACACACTTAATATAACCAACAAGTGTAGCCGAATTTCCCGTGAAGGGATCTGGACTAACTCCTCTTGATTCCCCTAGATAAGGGTTGAGGTGCTATATGAAGCTCTTGTGGTTAAGTATAAGTGAGGCACACAAGCAAGCCAAGCATATAAAGGATATATAACAATATGAATGATGCAAGGCACAACACAAGTAAATATGATATGATGCTAAGAATGATGCTTTGCACAAATAAAAGAGAGAGGGTTTAGAGACAATGGATCAAACGCAAACATAAAGATATGTTTCGAGGTTCGAGCCCCTAGCTCTACGTCCCCGCCTTCACCGAGAAGGATTTCCAATCCAGTATCTTGTCCACCGAGGACTCCCACCGAGGGAACCTCCACCGAGGAGGATTTGTACAACAAGAGAGTACCGAACTCCTCTCTCAAATACCGCCTCACAACCGAGGGGTAGGCCCGTAGCCAAACAACAACCAATCCACCTCACACTTGAGGGATACAAACCAACTCCAACTCCACCTCACCAAGAGGGAGTAAACCACAATCTCAACCTCTACCAAAGAGGGAGCAAACCACAAACCTCAACCTCTACCAAAGAGGGAGCAACCCAATCAAAGCAAGGGTTTTTACAACAAGTGGTTACAAAGACCACAAACTCTCTTTTTCCACAAAAACAAAGATCCTAACAGATTAGGATAGAAGATATCAGCTCAAGTGTGGAAAACAAAGTGTTTTGATCAAAGACTCTTGGGAAATACCAAATAGATATGGAAATTTTAGATCAAAAAACAACCTCCAAAAAACCTAATTTCTTTGAAATAAACCAAAACACTTAAAAACAAATAGATGAATCTTTTTGGCACTTAAACTCTTTTGAAAACTTATTTTAAACACCAAGAAAGGAGAGAAATTTTATCTCTAGAAAACTTAGTTAAAAACACCAAGCAATGGGGTATTTATAGCCCAAAATAAAACTAACAGTTAGGCTGAACTGTAAGCCTGACAGGCGTACGGTCGACCGCCCGGTCGACCGCCCAGATACAGAGAGCAAAGCTCTCTGGTCTGGTCGACCGCCCGGTCGACCGGCCCATTGCCTTCCAGACGTGCACAAGGCTGTGCACGTCGGTCGACCGCTCGATCGACCGGCCCTTGGTGCGGTCGACCGTGCGGTCGACCGACCTGGCCTGTCAGCCACTGTCCTGGGTCAGAAAAACATGTTAAAAAATATTCTAATAAATCTTGTAAATCTTGTAAAAATTCCCAAAAATAGTTTTACTATTTTGCATTGATATATAAACCTATGATAAAAATTTCAACTCAAATATCAAGCAATTTGAACTATTTTTGTGTCTTAACATTTTTTACCAAAAACCAAAACTTGTATTTTATCAAACTTGAATTTTTCAATAGGAAATCTGATTTTTCCTAAAACTCATAGAAATACAAAAACATGATATTTAAGCACATTGAAGCATGTTGCATATGGACATAAATCCAATATACATGAAACATATATATATCATAGTTTTTATCTTTAAATCCAAAAATATGTTTTGTTAAAATACCAAAACATAAAACTACATGAATAGGTATGTCAAACTAAGTTTGTATAAGTCATGTAAGCATATATGTATATACAGCACATTTAATATACATAAAAACAAAGTAAACTTGTTTTGATCAATCTATTTATGAAAACAAATTCCAAAACATAAAACTTGTGTGTGTTGTGCACTTGAGCATATCAACTATTCTTATCTTTACAAATGGATCTAAAACACACAAAACTAAACTATGATACCTAAGTCTGCTTGACGATCTTCATCTTCAAGCCGACTCGATCTCAAACGTGATCCACCGAGTGCAAAGGTATGATCTTGATGCTCGGGCACTGGAATCACCATGTGAAGACTTCCAAACTCCTCTTTTTGAAGCAGTCACCAACTAATATCTTGATTAATGATCTGAAACTAAAATCACAAGATTATTAGTAAACATAACTACATGAGTTAATCATCATCAAAACTAGAGAGGAAGGCCTCCGGGCCAACAATTAACCCTGCGTCTGGAGTTTGGAACTCTACTTTTGAGGACTTGTCTTCTAGTGAACTTTAGACAGCCTACAA
Source organism: Agave tequilana (assembly GCA_038442645.1). Classification (NCBI taxonomy): domain Eukaryota; kingdom Viridiplantae; phylum Streptophyta; class Magnoliopsida; order Asparagales; family Asparagaceae; genus Agave; species Agave tequilana. Next base: position 194,694 of record JAVJIF010033794.1, read on the forward strand.
TAGTGTTTATTAGAGTTAAGATATGTTATTTAGAGGGGTTTTTTTTTTAATATGGACACCGGAAATCTTTCTTAAATTTCGTATTCACACTCAAAATTTTCATATTTATGTATCGACCCCTAAATCTTATAAATTTGGACAAAAACTCTCCTCCATTATTTTTTTGTTTATAAATTAGAATATTCTTGAAGTGATACTATATTTTCTGTTTATGCAAGACTCGTTTTATTAGATCGAATAATATATCTATATTTATTTGGTCATTGCTTGTAAGAGGAGAGTGAGGAAGTTTAAATGGAGTTTGGTGAATGCTAAAATATAAATGTATTACTCTCAATTCCCATCATAACTTCAGAGTTTTGATGCAATAAAAGGGACTTTAATATAGTATCAGAGCAACTCAAATTCCATTTTCATCGGGTACGTATTTGAAAAAGCAAATTAAAGAAAATACCGCTACGCAAACCCAACTTTTGGTCCATAAATAAACGGCGCTCGACTTGCAGAACGTGTTAGAATATAAAAGTATTACTCCAACCACAATTTCAAAATTTTGATGTAACAGAAAGAACTTTATTACTTTTGTCTAGGAGTGTGCATCTGTTAAAACTAATGAAATATTTGTCAGAGCTATGACAACTCTTAACAAGAGTAGTCTCAAGTTGTTGTGAACTAATATCTGAGCATGAAATTTATGGGGACTAATATCCGATTTTATTATTTCTTACGGAGCTATATCCTAAGACTTACTTTAAATATCTATTGAACAAATCGATTACTTAGGCTGTTTTCAGTTGTTTAATAGAAAAACTCAGAGTTATTAGTGCTTTATGGATTTTGAAAAAAATCAGGAATTTGAACAATCTAATAAGCACAACCATGCCCCTAAACAAAATATCATGAAATTTGAAATTTTATTAAGAATATAAAGATTTAAACCAACGAGTTAGCCCATTGACAAAACCCCTCCCTTACAAGTTGGAGGTTCCAGGTTCAATCCCTACAGGGGAATTTAACTTAAATAATTAGGATGGAGAAAGACCAATTTTCTTTTTCTTAAAAAAGAATAAAAAATTTTAAAATCATGATTATAGCAAAGTTTCGTATTTCCTTGTTTATGCAAATAGTTCCCTAAAAGAGATAATGAACTACTTAAAATTTACACAAATTCCCCTTTTTTTATGATTTTGTTAGACATCCCAAATGCCCTAAAAAGATGATTAAACGTTAATTACATTAAAATAAATTGTGTGAGTAACCGTTGAACAACAAGTGCCTGTAGCTCAATGGAAAAGCAATTGAACTATAATCAATAGATCCGGGTTCGACTCCTGGCGGGCACAAATTTTTTTTATTATTTTTGGCTTTCTTCTCAAAATTGTCTTTTTTGCCAAAATGTCCTTTGCTTCTATTTAAATTACATTTTAGAACGTTATGATTGAGCTAAGCCTAAATCCTGATAATTCTTCGTTTACGTCAGAAAATGTTATATCAGAGATCTTTATGATGGCTCTTCTGCTCAGAGCCAAAGCTTATGTTTGCAAATTCCTGACTCTATAAGAGATCTTATGCTCATGATCCATCTATGATTTTATTCAAAAAAAATAAAAATAAAAAAATAATAAAAGTTAGTATTTAATATAAGCAAGGTAAGTTAATATTTAATTTGGATAATAGAAAAGTTGTTGGGTTTTTAATTAACAAGAACCTAAACAAGTTGGCTCATTTTCATGGGCACATTGGATTTGGATAATGAAAAACAAAATCCAACGTGAAAAGTTTATTGAATTTTAATCCAAAGTGGGGCATATGTAGCCATTAATTTCTTAAGGCTGTTTGGCATGAATTTTGAACGTGGGATCTCTGGCACAAATCAAAATTCATGTTGAAAACTATGAGGGCCCCGGATGAATAGTATATATGGCAGACTCAAATTTTAACTCATCATGGCATGTTTGATATTACGGTGGAAGCGAGGAATTGAGAAAGTGGAAATAATTTCCTTTGAAATTTGAGAATTAGTTAGTAAGTTTTTCGGTGTTTAGATGTTGTTGGGAAGTGTGGCTTAGAAAATGTTTTGTCTTTTCTGATATTTGGATGATAATGTGAAAGTGGAAGTGAAAAAGTTGACCACAAAGTTAACTGTAAAATAATATTAAAAAAATTAATTAAGAAAATAAAAAATGTACTGTAATTAGAATGCAAGTGAGATTTATATGATTAAAAAATTAACTGTTTTGTGCTACAACTTATTACAAATGAGATTTATATGACCACAAAATTAACTGTAGCAATCTTAAAGTGAGGAAATGATTGCGTAAAAGAGAAAAGAGAAAAAGAAAAGGGTTTTTTTTATTTTTCTTTTCCGGTGTTTAGATAAATAGGGAAGTGAGCAATTATACTTCCATATTTCCTTACTTCCGCCCACTTTCTTGCAACCAAACAGCCCCTTGTGAAAAAACCCAAGATGAAATCCAACTGTGGGATTGCCTCCCAAAAGTGGCATCAAACAATCTACCCACAAAATTACAAAAAACTAAAAAATGATTAAGTGAGCGTAATTCTAACCAACTGAAAAGATTAAAAAATAAATAGCGTCAGAGATCAAATCTTTTTCCTCCTCAAAAACTTTATTTTCTGACACAGGTTTTGGAGCGGCCACCTCAGGGGTTGAAAGAGCAAAGTGGCCCACAAAGGACCCCACGTGAGGCCGGCATTCATGCCCAAACCCGACTAACAAACAGGCCTGGTGGCCCTTGATCCACGAGTGGGATCTCTAGCAAATTTATATTGGATCCGCAGGCGACCATGCAGGATCCGACCCGTACTGACCCTTATCCTTCAGTGAAATTTTCGACGCGGTGAGCCGTTGGATGCTGGTGGGCCCCACAGGGTGGTGGGACCTATCGGTGGGGCCCACTCAAACCAACGGCTCACCATTAGGGGTGCCACCGGATACGGATTATCCGCGGATTTCCGCATCCGAATCCGCCTCCAATCCGAATACGGATATCATTTTTTCACATCCGTCAATATTCGTATCCGTATCCGAAAGATAGGTGCGGATACGGATATGATAAAAGTAATATCTTATTCGTATCCGATCCGATATCCGAATGTTGTGTGCTTCATAATAATATCGGTATGGAGAAGACTATTCTTCAATGGAATAAGGTATTAGATTTTGATATTTTGAGTTGGTGAAAAAGTAACAGTGAAAAGTATTCGATTCTTACAAGAGCACCACATGATATTTTGAGTATTTCGACATCAATCATGACATCCGAATCGGCATTTAGCACTGGAGGACGTGTAATTTATTGTTTTAGAAGTCAAATGACAATGAATACGATGAATGTATTGATATGTACACAATAATATCATAGTATGTATCACATTTAATATTGTAGTAGATGAGATAAAAAGTAATATAAGTATTTCTGTTTAATTAATCTATAAGCATATCCATTTTTAACATATCCGATTAGTATCCGCATCCGATCCGCTAATATCCGATTTATATCTGATATTCGATTTTGGCGGATACGGATATCATTTTTCCACATCCGCCAATATCCGTATCCGTATCCGTATCTAAAGGTTGGGTATGGATATGAATATGATAGAGATAATATCCGATCCGTATCCGATCCGATGGCACCCCTACTCACCATGCTCGCAGTGAGCAAATCACGGCGAGTAAAAAATTTCTCATTCCTTCAGCTCTCGACCTTTTCGGATTATTGGATATGAGATATTATTACTGAGAGGCACAATTCCAAGCAACAACGCTTCACTTCCTCAGTCTCCCTTCACTCAAACTCCAAATTCTTTAATCCCTCAACAAAATCCTTACTCCCCTCTTCATTCTCCTGCAATCATCACAACAGAGGAATTCAAAGCATCCCCTTTGTTTTCAATCCACGCTTCACTTCTCTCACCACTCGAGCCAGCAGCTCACCAACAGCAGCAGCGGCAACTGAGGAAAGAGATGGAGGAATCAACAGTAGAGATCTCTGATAGAAGAAGGCTGATTGCCCAGAATATACCGTGGACTTGTACCGCTGAGGACATCAGAGCCCTCTTTGAGAAGCACGGGACTGTGCTTGATGTTGAGGTTCATCTCTTTCTTTCTCTCCTGTAGTTTTTGGAGAATTTGGATTGTTGGGTTCTGTTTGTGAAGCTTTAGCTTGTTGTGTTGCTGGGTTTTGCTGGGTTTTTCCTATTTTTGTGGTGGAGTGACTGATTTCTTTGTATTTGCTCCAAATTGGGATTGTCCTTGTAATTAATTTTTTCTTGGTCTATTAGTTTTACATAGATTGAAAGCTTATTGATCTAGCTTTTGAGAAAATATAGAAAATGCACTTGTTGGAGTTTGTGATTAAGGTGACTTTTTAGTTCCTATTGAAGGTTTGTTGTGTTTTGAACTAATTAGTGGTTATTTGTCATTGTAAGTACAAAAAAATTTATCTAAAAAAAAAGTACAAACAGAATTCTCTTTTAATGCCATTTTCAAGGATCTCAGCCATCAATTGATGATAGAAACCAATTACATGCACATTGCTTTAAATGATAACTCACTTGTGCAAATGTTAAGCTCGACTGTGTTAGTGTAGGGATAAGATCAAGAGCATCATTTGCTTTGCAGTTGTTTGAAAACTTTTAGTTTTAAGAAAGTTCTCTTTACAAACCTCAAGGTTATCTAATTCTCAAAGACAGATTTACTTTGAGATAATGTTTATTCTATGCTCTTTGATTTTAGTTTGATATTTTGCCTTACCTAGGTGAAGATTTTGTCCTAGCAACTTTCTTTAGCCAAGTCGTAGAACAGGTATCCCATATCAAACAAACTAGAAGTAAGTTCTCAATGTACCAGACAAGAATAAGTATTTTCTCAAAAACTCCTACTACACCGCACAAAGTGATTATACTCTTTACTTTACATTCAGAACTTTTGGTAAAAGAGTCAAATTCATCGTGATGATCCTTCCTTCGGTCTATGAAGATACTTCATGACTTTGCAACCAATGCCCTTCAAGTCCTCTTTAACATATAACATCTATAATTGTAGAAGCCATTGTATCACTGATGAAAGTTCTAGAATGCATGTTGAATACTAGTCTGGTTGAGAAGTCCATGGTCTAAGTAGGTTTTTCCCTTCCTCCATAATTTCTATGCTTAATTTCAAAACTAGCTGAAACAAGAGGCAGAAGTTCCTAAATCTACCGTACACTGAGATGATTGTCACAACTATCTTATCATCTTCCCTTACATATTATCTTTGTTTAGGAGAATTTGGGATGGTTGTTTTTTAGTTGCACGACCTTAAGGTGCTTAGCCAATGCTAACATTCTTTGATAAGCTTCTATTGTCCAGCGGTTTTACATGTAGGAATTTGGCACCAATTCAAAGGGTTGATATCAATTTGACATTTGGTGGTTACATTTTGTCAATTTCTTTTGGACTGCTCCCACTATTTAGTGTCAATTCATTGGTCAACCTATTTTGGTGGAAATGGCTTAAATGATGGTGATGCTGATCTTTGAGCTGGGTGCTTTGCTTTAACTTTGTTCGTAAGAGGACCTTTGGGTTTGTTGAGTGATAATTCTTGTTTAATCAGCACAGTTGACTAGTTTCTAAACTTTTTATTCTTTATGCTCTGATTATTGATTAGTTGTGTTACTTGTGTATCTGGTTGTGTTGTCCAGCTTTCAATGTATAATAAAACTAGGACTAGAGGATTGGCATTCATCATAATGTCTTTAGAGGAAGAGGCAATTGTGGCCCTCAATAATCCCAATTCATATGTGAGTATTCAAGGTCTTGAAGTGAGACACTATTGACCACTTCTCATTTTGATGTTTATATTATGATAATGTATGTATATTTTTCTTGATTATGAGTAGCATTGGTGATTTAGGATCCTGATGGTCATGTTGAGACCACACTAACAATCGGGATATAACATCAAACCAAGACAAATGAGAAATAACATGAGAATTTAACGTGGTTCGGTCAAAACCGGTCTACGTCCACGGGGAGAGAACTTGAGAGAATTTTATTAATAAAATTGGTATAAGAGATCTAACCTTCCTCTCGAATCCCTCGAGATTACAAGGGTATTCGTTCTCTCTTTTCACCGTCACCTTCCTTTCCCTTTGCATTTGTTTCATTTTTTCTTCTTGTGTTACAATATACTAGGTTATAATTCTTATTTATAAAATTTTACAATACAAATACTGTTCGAACTATGAGATGATCTTGACCGTCAGATGCTTTACGAACTTGATCAACCTTTGTAGGAGTTTATTTCTTTAATCTAGAATAATTTTAGACTCTTCAATCTTTAGAAACAAATTCTTCAATGAATAAAATTTGAGTTCTATTCGGAGTCCACTAGAAAGAAAATCTGAATGTACCTGAAAAAAACATGTGACCATTATCTCCTCTTGAAAACAAAGCTATTTCACAACAATCTCCACCTTGACTTGCTTTTCAAGCTTTTAGCAAAATATTGATTTTTTTTGAATTTTACTTTGATTCTTTTCTTTTCCTTGATTGTAATCGTAACGTGAAGCCTTTATTCTTACCCCCTCCCCTAGGGCTTTTGGCTAATTCACCGCCATGCCTTGGACCATCTCAGCTTTACCTGAATGCATCCTTTCTCTTTTCTGTAACACTTTGTCCTAGTTTATATCCTGTCGCAGTCTTTCTTGAAGCTCTACCTCACGATGAACTCCCTTCCAAGTTTGTCATTGAGACTTCACCTTGAACTGAGTTTTCTTCTTCAGCTTGTACATCCCTCTATACTTTTCTCCTTTCAGGATTACTCTGTCTCTTTTTAGTAACCATGATAATTTCTTGTTGTACTTGGATTTGGCATCTTTCTGAATCCAACGCTCATATGGATATTAGATTGTACCGTACTTTCGGAACATACCGGACTGCTTTTAGAGCACACATCATCCCATCTCTACCTGTAACATTGACTGTTCTAGTTTCGATTATCTTGCAAGTCGAGCCATCAACCATCTTGACAGTCCCTTCATCCTTTGCAATCAAGAAGTTAAGCATATCATTCTGAGAACATACATGAACCGCACTAACAGAATCTAATATTCAGTCTTTATTGTAGAAGTGTTATCTATGGAAGTCGTTAACACATAGGTGTCCAATACACACCCTGCTATGTTTGCCTCCACAGTTTGCCCTTTCTTCTTTAGTCATTATTGTTGATGCTTGCAATCCTTCTTCCAATGATCTTCCTGGTGACAAAAGTGACATGTCTTTGACGGACTCGGACTTGTCTTTCCTCCTCTTTCTTTCCTTCCCATGACCACCAAACTTAAAACTTTTTGCTCATCTTCATTTGGCATTTTCTTGATTTTGTTTGATAACAGAGTTATCGTGCTCTAAGATTAAAGTTTCCTTTTTGTAGAGTATGGTGATTACGATATGATCATATGACTCTGACAGCAAACTGAGAAGTATTAACGCCTTGTCATTCTCATCGATCTTTACATCAACAGCTAGTAACTTGTTGATAATCTTATTGATGAAGTTCAGATACTCTAACATCGTTGTACCTTTCTTCATGCGTAGCCCATATAATTTTTTCTTCAAGTACAACTTGTTAGAGAGGCTCTTTGTCATATACAACGTTCCTAACATTAACGACAAACCATAGCAAGTTTCCACCACCTCACTGGTATACTATTCTAACACAACCACCACACATACACACCCCCCCACCACCACCTACACAACAGGTAAAAAAAAAGAAGAAAAGAAAGATGGTAGAGACTAAACTCACCGCCGATAGAAGATATCATCGCGGATGAAGAACCACTGGCTTAGTGACGACACCATCGCCGTCATTGCCGAGCCCGAGAAGATGAACTATAACCAAGGTTTGAGGGTATAGATGTTGGCCCAGAGGCCTTCCACTCTAGGTTTGATGATGATTAACTCATGTAGTTATGTTTACTAATAATCTTGTGATGTTTAGTTTCAGATCATTTACCAAGATATTAGTTGGTGATTAGCTTCAACAAAGATGATTTGGAAGCTTTCACATAGTGATTCCGGAGCCCGAGCATCAAGATCATATATAGCACTCGTTGGAGTCAAGCTCCGTGGAAGGAGTTTTGGATCGAGTCGGCTTGGAGACGGCGCTCTACAAGAAGACCTCGGTACCTAGTTTAGTTTTGTGTTTAGATCCATTTGTAAAGATTAGAATAGTATGATATGCTCAAGTTCACAACACACACATGTTTCATATTTTGATTTTAGTTTTCGGTTTGATTGGTTTAACCGTTCTTGGTTTTCATGAATAGATAAGTATCAAAACAAGTTTACATGTGTTTATGTATATTAGATCTGTTCTATATACATGTATGCTTTATATCCTAGACAAACTTAATTTGATATACCTATTCATGTGTTTTAGGTTTTGTGTTTTAACAAAACATATTTTTGGAAATAAAGTGAAAAACTATGATATGTATATGTTTCATGTATATTGGATTTCTATCCATATGCATCATGCTTCAAAGTATTTAAATATCATGTTTTTGTATTTCACGTGCCGGATGTGATGCAGCAGAGACGCCGGTTCGAACCTTGCGTCCTGCCTCAGTTGGACGATCAGTTGTTCCAACTTGCAGTTGACGCGCCCACCTCCTCTGCCGGCGTTCAGCATTTCGGTTGCGTCGTGGGGGTTGAGAGAAACCAACAACGACCTGATGCTGAGGAAGAGGATGGACTGGCTGGACACCAGAGAACTTGACCACGCAGGTCTCCTGAGAGACGTTGGCGCGTGTGTCGCGCATGGCATGATTGGCCACAACATCCCTCACAGCAGCTGCTTCTGACAGAGGCTGAGAGCGGAATTCGGGGCAAGTCCCCATAGAGACCCTGCGGTAGGCGCGGGCCTTTGGGCTCTTGGAGCCAGAAGAGAGGAACTCTTCATACTTTGCCTGATCGAATTCTACGACGAGCGATTCGACCGTTTCCCCTTGTAGAGGATGTCACCCAGCTGAGTCGCCATTCTCTTATTTGGTACGGAGAAGAAAAATTCAGTGTAAAATTTTCTTGAATCAATTGAAAGTTTATAACGGACTTATACTCCGACTACAAGGGAGGGAAGATGTTGAATCTTGAATCTCTCCTTTATTTAGTGCTGGGTTCTTCAGGTGGCGATGAAAAGTGAATCTTATTTTTCGTTGACCGGGTGAGCGTCGAGAACTTCTAGGAATCTTCTCTTCAGATGGTGGACGGAGTAACACAGCTCTGTCGATCAGAAATCTCAAAGAGATTGAGGGCAAGGATTAACTTGTACGCAGCAAGTTAACTGAAGAGTTGGACTCTCTTTCTTTCTCTGTCTCCCTCTCTCTTTTTATGTGCGTTCGTTTCCCTGTATCTCTCTTATCTGAGTGACGGGGCTATTTATAGAGGTTTCAGGGGTGAACGTGCCCCCCTAAAAGCACTCCACAATGGGGGCTAACTTCCTCATTATGTGGGTGGTGATTGACCCCATAACGAGGGAGGTTATAACTAAGACGCGGTTTTTGACTCTCGCGCCTTGGTGCTACAGTGCTGCTGAGCTGAGACGCGGGTTTTGACCTTCGCTGAGACGCGGGTTTCGACCCTCGCGCCTTGGTACTGCAGTGCTGCTGAGCTGAGACGCGGGTTTCAATCCTCGCGCCTTAGTGCTGCAGTGTTGCTGAGCTGAGACGCGGGTTTCAACTCTCGCCATCTCTTATTTGGTATGGAGAAGAAAAATTCGGTGTAAAATTTTCTTGAATCAATTAAAAGTTAACAACGGACTTATACTCCGACTACAAGGGAGGGAAGATGTTGAATCTTGAATCTCCCCTTTGTTTAGTGCTGGGTTCTTTAGGTGGCGATGGAAAGTGAATCTTATTTTCCATTGACCGAGTGAGCATCAAGAACTTCTAGGGATCTTCTCTTCGGATGGTGGACGGAGTAACACAGCTCTGTTGACCAGAAATCTCAAAGAGATTGTATGCAAGGATTAACTTGTACGCAGCAAGTTAACTGAAGAGTTGGACTCTCTTTCTTTCTCTGTCTCCCTCTCTCTTTTTATGTGCGTCCGTGTCCCTATATCTCTCTTATCTGAGCAACGGGGCTATTTATAGAGGTTTCAAGGATGAACGTGCCCCCCTAAAAACACTCCACAATAGGGGCTAACTTTCTCATTATGTGGGTGGTGATTGACCCCATAACGAGGGAAGTTATAACTGAGACGCGGGTTTCGACTCTCGCACCTTAGATCTGCTGAGCTGCTGAGCTGAGACGCGGGTTTCGACCCTCGTGCCTTGGCGCTGCAGTGTTGGCTGAGACGCGGGTTTCGACCCTCACGCTTTGGTGCTGCAGTGCTGCTGAGTTGAGACGCGGGTTTCAACCCTCGCGCCTTGGTGCTGCAGTGTTGCTAAGCTGAGACGCGGGTTTCAACCCTCGCCATCTCTTATTTGGTACGGAGAAGAAAATTTTGGTGTAAAATTTCCTTGAATCAATTGAAAGTTTATAACGGACTTATACTCCGACTACAAGGGAGGGAAGATGTTGAATCTTGAATCTCCCCTTTGTTTAGTGCTGGGTTCTTCAGGTGGCGATGGAAAGTGAATCTTGTTTTTCGTTGACCGGGCGAGCGTCGAGAACTTCTTGGGATCTTCTCTTCGGATGGTGGACGGAATAACACAGTCCTGTCGACCAGAAATCTCAAAGAGATTGTAGGTAAGGATTAACTTGTACGCAGCAAGTTAACTGAAGAGTTGGACTCTCTTTCTTTCTCTGTCTCCCTCTCTCTTTTTATGTGCGTCTGTGTCCCTGTATCTCTCTTATCTGAGCGACGGGGCTATTTATAGAGGTTTCAGGGGTGAATGTGCCCCCCCTAAAAACACTCAACAATGGGGACTAACTTCCTCATTATGTGGGTGGTGATTGACCCCATAACGAGGGAAGTTTTAACTGAGACGCGGGTTTCGACCCTCGCGCCTTGGTGCTGCAGTGCTGCTGAGCTGAGACGCTGGTTTCGACCCTCGCGCCTTGGCGCTGCAGTGTTGGCTGAGACACGGGTTTCGACCCTCGTGCCTTGGTGCTGCAGTGCTGCTGAGCTAAGACGCGGGTTTCAACCCTCGCGCCTTGGTGCTGCAGTGTTTGCTGAGGCGCGGGTTTCGACCCTCTCGCCTTGGTGCTGCTTAGATAGCTATGATTAATGAAAGCACCTAGAGGGGGTGAATAGGTGATAATGCTAATCAAGAAACTAAATGCGGAAGCTAAAAACTATTTTGCAACACACTTAATACAATCAACAAGTGTAGCCGAATTTCCCGTGAAGGGCTCTGGACTAACTCCTCTTGATTCCCCTACATAAGGGTTGAGGTGCTATATGAAGCTCTTGTGGTTAAGTATAAGTGAGGCACACACAAGCAAGCCAAGCATATAAAGGATATATAACAATATGAATGATGCAAGGCACAACACAAGCAAATATGATATGATGCTAAGAATGATGCTTTGCACAAATAAAAGAGAGAAAGGGTTTAGAGATAATGGATCAAACGCAAACACAAAGATATGTTTCGAGCTTCGAGCCCCTAGCTCTACGTCCCCGCCTTCACCGAGAAGGATTTCCAATCCACTATCTTGTCCACCGAGGACTCCCACCGAGGGAACCTCCACCGAGGAGAATTTGTACAACAAGGGAGTACCGAGCTCCTCTCTCAAATTGGCTACTCACAACCGAGGGGTAGGCCCGTAGCCAAATAACAACCAATCCACCTCACACTTGAGGGATACAAACCAACTCCAACTCCACCTCACCAAGTGGGAGTAAACCACAAACCTCAACCTCTACCAAAGAGGAAGCAAACCACAAACCTCAACCTCTACCAAAGAGGGAGCAACCCAATCAAAGCAAGGGTTTTTACAACAAGTGGTTACAAAGACCACAAACTCTTTTTTTCCACAAAAACAAAGATCCTAAGAGATTAGGATAGAAGATATCGGCTCAAGTGTGGAAAATAAAGTGTTTTGATCAAATAAATACTCTTGGGAAAATACCAAATAGATATGGAAATTTTAGATCAAAAAAAAACTTCTCAAAAACCTAATTTCTTTGAAATAAACCAAAACACTTTAAAAACAAATAGATGAATCATTTTGGCACTTAAACTCTTTTGAAAACTTATTTTAAATACAAAGAAAAGAGAGAAATTTTAGCTCTAGAAAACTTAGTTAAAAACACCGAGCAATTGGGTATTTATAGCCCCTAAACAAAACTAGCCGTTAGGCTGATCTGTCAGCCTGACAGGCGTGCGGTTGACCGCCCGGTCGACCGCCAACGGTCATAAATATAACCGTTGGGCAAACCGATCGACCGCCCGGTCGACCGCCCAGATACAGAGAGCAAAGCTCTCTGGTCCGGTCGACCGCCCGGTCGACCGGCCCATTGCCTTCCAGACGTGCACAAGGCTGTGCATGTCGGTCGACCGCTCGGTCGACCGACCCTTGGTGCGGTCGACCGTGCGGTCGACCGACCTGGCATGTCAGCCACTGTCCTGGGTCAGAAAAACATGTTAAAAAATATTCTAATAAATCTTGTAAATCTTGTAAAAATCCCCAAAATAGTTTTACCATTTTGCATTGATATATAAACCTATGATAAAAATTTTAACTTAAATATCAAATAATTTGAACTATTTTGTGTCTTAACATTTTTTACCAAAAACCAAAACTTGTATTTTATCAAACTTAGATTTTTTTAATAGGAAATCTGATTTTTCCTAAAACTCATAGAAATACAAAAACATGATATTTAAACACATTGAAACATGTTGTATATGGACATAAGTCCAATATACATGAAACATATATATATATATATATCATAGTTTTTGTCTTTAAATACAAAAATATGTTTTGTTAAAAATACCAAAACATAAAACTACATGAATAGGTATGTCAAACTAAGTTTGTATAAGTCATGTAAGCATATATGTATATAGAGCACATCTAATATACATAAAAACAAAGTAAACTTGTTTTGATCAATCTATTCATGAAAACTAATTCCAAAACATAAAACTTGTGTGTGTTGTATACTTGAGCATATCAACTATTCTTATATTTACAAATGGATCTAAAACACACAAAACTAAACTATGATACCTAAATCTTCTTGACAATCTTCATCTTCAAGCCGACTCAATCCCAAACGTGATCCACCGAGTGCAAAGGTATGATCTTGATGCTCGGGCACTGGAATCACCATGTGAAGGCTTCCAAACTCCTCTTTTTGAAGCAATCACCAACTAATATCTTCATTAATGATCTGAAACTAAAATCACAAGATTATTAGTAAACATAACTACATGAGTTAATCATCATCAAAACTAGAGAGGAAGGCCTCCGGGGCAACAATCTCCCCCTTTTGATGATTACAAAACTCATAGAGTTATATATGCATGGATTAAAGTTAAGCTTTAAAGAAGCTCCCCCTTAACTCATGCATAAACAAATGAACATAAATATGCAATGAATATGAAACATGAAACATGCATAGATATGCACAAACAATAAAATGACTCTAGATACCAATGAAATTTTCAAAAACAAAACATGCTCTAGATATCAATTAAATTTAATATATGCAAAACATTAAATATGCATATAAAACTCTCAAATAATTCTCCCCCTTTTGTCAATCATCAACAAAGAGATAAAAACCAAAACAATAAAAATAATGTTCTCCCCTTTTTTGAAAAACCAACTAAAAACATGCATAAGCTTGTTTAAGGATAGCAATTGAAAACTAATCAATTGAAACATGATATTCATTTAAACATACAAGCTTAAGCATAAACAAAATATATATGTATGAAAAATAGATACTAATTGAAATTGATATTCTTTGAAAAGCAAACATACATATACGAAAATATATGAGTATACAATAAAAGTCAAAATTGATACCAATTAAAAGAATCCAATGATACTAATTGAAACAACAATAATATCAAGTGTATAACTCATATTTCTTATCCTCCCAATCATGTTCAAGTTTAAAATGATTTTCACTATAAGGCATACATGAGCATAATCTCCCATCCAACCGCCCATAGAAGGTAGGGTTTTTAAAAATAGGTTTGAAAATTATAGTATGCTTGAAAATCTCTATCATAAGAAGAATACGAACTAGTTATATGAAAATTTTTTTAACTAGTACGAAATCCTTCAAGTAAGGAATAACAACAAATAATTTTTCATGAAACACGAAATCCACATGATATTCACCACTCAAGTCAATGAAGCATAAATATGACTCATGAAAACAAAACATGAGTAAATATGAAATGTGAGTGTACAAGTACAATGTGAAGATCATAATCATGAAAGTATTCAATTAAGCTCAATATTCCTTAAACACGAAAATCATCAAAACTATATAATCTTCAAGGTATATGTATGTCTTACACAAACTAAAATATACATACATATCCAAACACAACGAGTCCACAAAATATATGCAATTGAAAGCACGTGGCTCAAAAAGGATGTATATGTATAATAATAGTTTGGACAAGATGAACATATACATAAAGTTTAAACATAAACACATGAAAGCATAAATGAAAAAGCTAAGTTTTCATTAAAACAAATGTCATTTCAAGGTATATGTATGATTTGTCAACACAAGAAGTATACATACATATCCCCAAACACAATTGAGTCCAATAAATAAAGATTTGCATGAAAAGCAAATGACTCAAGGGGTATACATGTATATCTTAAAGTTTGGCAAAATAAACATATACATGAAATGAAAACTCATAAACATAAAACAAATCCAAAAATAGGAATACAAGTTTAAAATGCATGGATCATCAAAACTAGACTATACTAGCACATTTAATGGGTTCAAATAAGCATTCAAGCACAAACATATATAGATTTATTTGTGGCCCACTATATGTATAAGTATATACCAAGTTTTAATGAAAACAAACATTTATATATTCAAGTTATGAAGCATCAAAACATGATGTAAATCAACATGATAAACATAAACATGATTATTATGTAAATCTACATGTTATTGGAGTTATGATAAACATGATAGCTAAACAAAGGTGAGAACACTAAAATAATAGTCCATATTAAACATGGGTGTCTCAAAAGGCTATACATGCATGTCAAGGATCTAATAATCATGACATTTTCAAAATAATCTATAAACATCAAACATGCTATAAACAATGAACATGAAAAGCATGCAAAAATAAATAAGGAGTAAGAGACCGTTACCAAAACCTATGAGGCAACTCTCCATGACTCCAAAACATGGTGGTTCTCTCCACCAAACATCCCTTGAAAGTGATGCATCCAAATAGTCTCCATGAAGCTCGGAACGCATCCACTCCAAGGTACCTCTACTCTCACGTCATGCGAGAGCCCACACCTACATCAAACATAAGAGGGGTGGTCTTTGGTACCCATATCTTATTGGGTCCATGGGGGTTAGTACCTTCTCTAACCGAAACAAAATTATTTGCTAAATTTGAAACATGTATTCTATCATAACAAAATTTAGCAAGGTGGCCCTTACGTCCACAATGTGTACAAGTGTACACATGAGCATACATCGTGTTATGGTGTCCGTGAGAAGCATGTGTATGCCGTGGAGAGTGTACATGAATAGATGGAACTTGTTTCTTTCAAAACAAAGATTCCAAACGTGTATGGCCTACAACACATTGGCTCAAAGTGGAGCCCAAACAATCAACACTCTTCTTAAGCATAGATATATCTTTTTCAATTAAAGAAGAAGTGTGGCATGCAATAGGTGTTCTAGGTGAAGCATGGCAAACATGAGAAACAATATCATTTTTCAAAGATTTATTTTTATTTAAACAAATTTCTAATTCTTTTGAAATAAAATCAATTTCTCTTTTCAAAGAATCATTTTCTTTTAAAACAAATTCAACTTTTGAAGACAAATTTTCATTTTTCTTTAAAAGTGTTTCACAATCATTTTTAGATTTTAAAATTTTATTTTCTTTTAAAGCAAGTTCAAGTTGAGATTTCAATGAATCCCTTTCATTAGAAATCTCCTCTTTCTCTTGCAAAATAATGTCAAGTCTAGAAATAAAATTTTTATTTTTATTGTTAAGGCCTAAACTTTTCTTTTTCAAAATCTTATATTTTTCAAACAATTTTTCACACACAATAGATAGTTCTTCATTTAATGCATGAGCATCAACATAATCATTTGAAGAACTAGCATCATCATCTAAGTGGGTTTCCGAGTGTACCTCAAGGGAGTCATTCCCTTGGACCGTATAGCATTGTTGTGGCTCGGATTCATCTCCACTAGATTTCTCTTCTTGATGGATTGGCATATGAAGCTCGGAGGTGGTTGTGGATGTCAACTTGTTCCACACTGCAAAAGCAGAATCAGGATTAGAAACAAGCAAAAGATGTTCTCTTGAAAGCGTGCTTCTAATGGCCTCAAGGGCTTGTGCATTGGCCCCTATATGATTGCGGTTACCAAGATAGCATTTCTTGGTAGCGGCAAGAAAGACATGCAAGCCTAGGGTCTTCAAATCGCAACTCATCTTGACCTTTCAAATATCAAGTTTAGAAATATTAAATATAGGAGGGCTATCCATGAGTGCAAACTAAATATGTGCAAGCAAAAAAATGTGCAAATGCAAATGGTAGATTAGCAAATAAGGATCTCACTTTTAGGATGTTAAGCCTAAGTATCAGGAGCGTAGGCTCTGATACCAATTGAAAGCACCTAGGGGGTGAATAGGTGATAATGCTAATCAAGAAACTAAATGCGGAAGCTAAAAACTATTTTGCAACACACTTAATACAACCAACAAGTGTAGCCGAATTTCCCGTGAAGGGCTCTGGACTAACTCCTCTTGATTCCCTAGATAAGGGTTGAGGTGCTATATGAAGCTCTTGTGGTTAAGTACAAGTGAGGCACACACAAGCAAGCCACGCATATAAAGGATATATAACAATATGAATGATGTAAGGCAAAATACAAACAAATATGATATGATGATAAGAATGATGCTCTGCACAAATAAAAGAGAGAGGTTTTAGACAATGGATCAAACGCAAACACAAAGATATGTTTCGAAGTTCGTGCCCCTAGCTCTACGTCCCCGCCTTCACCGAGAAGGATTTCCAATCCACTATCTTGTCCACCGAGGACTCCCACCGAGGGAACCTCCACCGAGGAGGATTTGTACAATAAGGGAGTACCGAACTCCTCTCTCAAATACCACCTCACAACCGAGGGGTAGGCCCGTAGCCAAACAACAACCAATCCACCTCACACTTGAGGGATACAAACCAACTCCAAATCCACCTCACCAAGAGGGAGTAAACCACAATCTCAACCTCTATCAAAGAGGGAGCAAACCACAAACCTCAACCTCTACCAAAGAGGGAGCAACCCAATCAAAGCAAGGGTTTTATAACATGTGGTTACAAAGACCACAAACTCTCTTTTTCCACAAAAACAAAGATAGATTAGGATAGAAGATATCGGCTCAAGTGTGAAAAACAAAGTGTTTTGATCAAATAAATACTCTTGGGAAAATACCAAATAGATATGGAAATTTTAGATCAAAAAACAACTTCCCAAAAACCTAATTTCTTTGAAATAAACCAAAACAATTTAAAAACAAATAGATGAATCTTTTTGGCACTTAAACTTTTTTGAAAACTTATTTTAAATACCAAGAAAGGAGAGAAATTTTAGCTCTAGAAAACTTAGTTAAAAACACCAAGCAATGGGGTATTTATAGCCTCAAAACAAAACTAACCGTTAGGCTGATCTGTCAGCCTGACAGCCGCCCGGTCGACCGCCAACGGTCATAAATATGACCGTTGGGCAAACCGGTCGATCGCCCAGATACAGAGAGCAAAGCTCTCTGGTCTGGTCGACCGCCCGGTCGACCGGCCCATTGCCTTCCAGACGTGCACAAGGCTGTGTACGTCGGTCGACCGCTCGATCGACCGGCCCTTGGTGCGGTCGACCGTGCGGTCGGCCGACCTGACCTGTCAGCCACTGTTCTGGGTCAGAAAAACATGTTAAAAATATTCTAATAAATCTTGTAAAAATCCCCAAAAATAGTTTTACAATTTTGCATTGATATATAAACCTATGATAAAAATTTCAACTCAAATATCAAGCAATTTGAACTATTTTTGTGTCTTAACATTTTTTACCAAAAATCAAAACTTGTATTTTATCAAACTTGGATTTTTCAATAGGAAATCTGATTTTTCCTAAAACTCATAGAAATACAAAAACATGATATTTAAACACATTGAAGCATGCTGTATATGGACAAAAGTCCAATATACATGAACATATATATATATCATAGTTTTTGTCTTTAAATCCAAAAATATGTTTTGTTAAAAATACCAAAACATAAAACTACATGAATAGGTATGCCAAACTAAGTTTGTATAAGTCATGTAAGCATATATGTATATAGAGCACATCTAATATACATAAAAACAAAGTAAACTTGTTTTGATCAATCTATTCATGAAAACAAATTCCAAAACATAAAACTTGTGTGTGTTATGCACTTGAGCATATAAACTATTCTTATCTTTACAAATGGATCTAAAACACACAAAACTAAAGTATGATACCTAAGTCTGCTTGACGATCTTCATCTTCAAGCCGACTCGATCTCAAACGTGATCCACCGAGTGCAAGGTATGATCTTGATGCTCGGGTACTGGAATCACCACGTGAAGACTTCCAAACTCCTCTTTTTGAAGCAGTCACCAACTAATATCTTGATTAATGATCTGAAACTAAAATCAAAAGATTATTAGTAAACATAACTACATGAGTTAATCATCATCAAAACTAGAGAGGAAGGCCTCCGGGCCAACAATTAACCCTGCGTCTGGAATTTGGAACTCTACTTTTGAGGACTTGTCTTCTAGTGAACTTTAGACAGCCTACAATAGTGTTTATTAGAGTTAAGATATGTTATTTAGAGGGGTTTTTTTTTTAATATGGACACCCGAAATCTTTCTTAAATTTCGTATTCACACTCAAAATTTTCATATTTCTGTATCGACCTCTAAATCTTATAAATTTGGACAAAAAACTCTCCTCCATTAGTTTTTTTGTTTATAAATTAGAATATTCTTGAAGTGAAACTATATTTTCTGTTTATGCAAGACTCGTTTTATTAGATCAAATAATATATCTATATTTATTTGTTCATTGCTTGTAAGAGGAGAGTGAGGAAGTTTAAATGGACTTTGGTGAATGCTAAAATATAAATGTATTACTCTCAATTCCCATCATAACTTCAGGGTTTTGATGCAATAAAAGGGACTTTAATATAGTATCGGAGCAACTCAAATTCCATTTTCATCGGGTACATATTTGAAAAAGCAAATTAAAGAAAATACCGCTACGCAAACCCAACTTTTGGTCCATAAATAGACGGCGCTCGACTTGCAGAACGTGTTAGAATATAAAAGTATTACTCCAACCACAATTTCAAAATTTTGATGTAACAGAAAGAACTTTATTACTTTTGTCTAGGAGTGTGCATCTGTTAAAACTAATGAAATATTTGTCAGAGATAGGGCAACTCTTAACAAGAGTAGTCTCAAGTTGTTGTGAACTAATATATGAGCATCAAATTTATGGGGACTAATGTCCAATTTTATTATTTCTTACGGACCTATTTCCTAAAGACACACTATTAAATATCTATTGAACAAATCGATTACTTAGGCTGCTTTTAGATGTTTAATAGAAAAACTCAGAGTTATTAGTGCCTTATGGATTTTGAAAAAAATCAGGAATTTAAACAATCTAATAAGCACAACCATGCACCTAAACAAAATAACATGAAATTTGAAATTTTATTAAGAATATAAAGATTTAAACCAACGAGTTAGCTCATTGATAAAACCCCTCCTTACAAGTCGGAGGTTCCAGGTTCAATCCCTACAGGTGAATTTAACTTAAATAATTAGGATGGAGAAAGACCATTTTTCTTTTTCTTAAAAAGAATAAAAATTTTAAAATCATGATTATAGCAAGGTTTCGTATTTCCTTGTTTATGCAAATAGTCCCCTAAAAGAGATAATGAACTACTTAAAATTTACACAAATTCCCCTTTTTTTATGATTTTATTAGACATCACAAATGCCCTAAGTAGATGATTTAAGGAGGCAATATTGATTAATAAACATTAATTATGATAAAATAATAACTGTTGAACAACAAGTGCCTGTAGCTCAATGGAAAAGCAATTGAACTATAATCAATAGATCCGGGTTCGACTCCTGGCGGGCACAAATTTTTTTATTATTTTTGGCTTTCTTCTCAAAATTGTCTTTTTTGCCAAAATGTCCTTTGCTTCTATTTAAATTACATTTTAGAACGTTATGATTGAGCTAAGCCTAAATCCTGATAATTCTTCGTTTACGTCAGAAAATGTTATATCAGAGATCTTTATGATGGCTCTTCTGCTCAGAGCCATTGGCTTTCTTCTCAAAATTGTCTTTTTTGCCAAAATGTCCTTTGCTTCTATTTAAATTACATTTTAGAACGTTATGATTGAGCTAAGCCTAAATCCTGATAATTCTTCGTTTACGTCAGAAAATGTTATATCAGAGATCTTTATGATGGCTCTTCTGCTCAGAGCCAAAGCATATGTTTGCAAATTCCTGACTCTATAAGAGATCTTATGCTCATGATCCATCTATGATTTTATTCAAAAAAATAAAAATAAAAAAAATAAGAAAAGTTAGTGTATTTAATATAAGCAAGATAAGTTAGTATTTAATTTGGATAATGGAAGAGTTGTTGGGTTTTTAATTATGGATGAAGGGAAGAGATAGAGGAATCAGCAGTAGAGATCTCTGATAGAAGAAGGCTGATTGGCCAGTATATACCGTGGACTTGTACCGCTGAGGACATCAGAGCCCTCTTTGAGAAGCACGGGACTTTGCTCGATGTTGAGGTTCATCTCTTTCTTTCTCTCCTGTAGTTTTTGGAGAATTTGGATTGTTGGGTTCTGTTTGTGAAGCTTTAGCTTGTTGAGTTGCTGGGTTTTGCTGGGTTTTTCCTATTTTTGTGGTGGAGTGACTGATTTCTTTGTATTTGCTTCAAATTGGGATTGTCCTTGTAATTAATTTTTCTTGGGTCTATTAGTTTTGCATAGATTGAAAGCTTATTGATCTAGCTTTTGAGAAAAATATAGAAAATGCACTTGCTGGAGTTTGTGATTAAGGTGACTTTTTAGTTCCTATTGAAGGTTTGTTGTGTTTTGAACTAATTAGTGGTCATTTGTCATTGTACGTACAAAAAAAAATTATCTAAAAAAAAGTACAAAAAGAATTCTCTTTTTAATACCATTTTCAAGGATCTCAGCCATCAATTGATGATAGAAACCAATTACATGGACACTGCTTTAAATGATACACTCACTTGTGCAAATGTTAAGCTCGACTGTGTAAGTGCAGGGATAAGACCAAGAGCATCATTTGCTTTGCAGTTGTTTGAAAACTTTTAGTTTTAAGAAAGTTCTCTTTACAAAACTCAAGGTTATCTAATTCTCAAAGACAGATTTACTTTGAGATAATTTGTTCTGTTCTGTTGGTTTCTGCTTAACAGGAATCAATCTGACAACTATTCAAGATCACTGAAATATCAACAATCTAATTGGCCAGGTCGGCAAATATCAGGTGGGAGTTTTTCCGTTCAATAGAACGTTCCTTAATTTAAGAACCACCTTTCAATTTCCTTCCTTGGTTAAACACCAATTAGACTGAATCTAAATCAGTCTCGATATACTGAATATCAGTATATCCCCTGTATAAAGAAATTAATTCACTTATACAGTACTTGGAGTGAGGTACGCTTAGAGCGAATCTCCTTAAGACAATTACGTCCCCCGCACCGGTGCTAACGGGTTACTGGACGCTGGTCTCCCAAGATACAACACTCCTTCACGGTGTTTGGATAGCACTACCAAATCACCGTACGGTCGAACCGTAGTCAACCAGTACCTTCACAGGATCGTTGAAGCAGCGGGACAAAGACAAATTTCGAATGAATATTTGCCTTTACTTTGGAGGAGCACCCACTGTAGAGGACGAAGGAAGGTTGAAGAATATTCTTCTTCAGAAGTCCCAGATTCAGACAACAATTCTATAAAAGAATCTGTTGAATTTTCTGAGCCCTCTTTCAGAACGAATTTTGCAGAATCTTCTTTGGAAGTCGCTTTGGAAACTGACTTTCCCACTTCTCGCTGGAAGTTGCTTCAGAACTCCACTTCCTAATTCAGAATGCTGTAACTCACTTCGTAGTTCAGAACGTATAGAGAGAGAAGAGATTTTTGATTGTGTTGTTGTTGTGTTTCATTGAGAGATCGGAGCGCTATTTATAGCGCTCCAGGAGGGGCCAACGGGTCTGAACCCAACGAAAGGTTGCAACGGTTCGAGACCGAACCGTTGCAATGGTTCGACCCAACAGTCGCAACTGTTGGCAGTCCAACAGTCGAGGAGCGGGTCCGTTGGCGGGCGGTTTGAATCCGGAGCGGAGCGGGTCTGGTTCGGGTATGCTTGCAACCCATACCCGTGAGACCCGATTCAAAAAGAACCAGGCCGGGTAGGGAACCCGAACTCAGACTCAAACCAAGGCCCGGACCCGGACACCGGCGCCGGCCGGCCGCCGCCGCTAGTGGCCGCGCGCGCGCGCATGTGTGGGCATAGTTCCCTCCCAATCGCGCGCGAAAACTTCAAGTACCCAAAGGGCACGCCCTTTGTTCTCAATTTTCTCTATTTAAACACAATGAACTTCCATCCCATGGCCAATGTGGGACTAAATGCTTTTAGCTACCTTTAGTCCCATTTTGGCCTTGAATTAGGCAATCTTTAGACTTGAATATCTCATTCATTCGAAGTTGGAATTGAACATGTGAATATACCACATTCATCCCCAATGGAAGGAGAACACACTCCAACCATCATCCAAATGATTCGATCAACGGATCTCGCCATAATTCAACTCAAAGATTCACATTAATATTCTTCATATTCCAACAATCCCCCACAATGAATGGAGATTTAAGGAAATGACACACAAAGAGACTGACTCTATTGTGAAGGTACTTTAGAAAAGAAACTGCATCAGGATAGGTGAACTAGGTCTTGAACCTTCCATAGGAAAGCTTTATCGGACTTACTAGCTAATCAGTGAACTAGGTCTTGAACTGTTAGCCGTTAGTGTAAGCCAAGTCAACAAGCTTCACACAATGACTTTTCAAATCAACTTTAGTTCTCGGTTGTGTCCGTTTTGGCCCTGGACATTCTTGGTTTCAGAGAGTATCTTTAGGGAATAACAGCCTCCATAGAAATTCCCAAAGAGCCGACCCAACTCTATACTCACATAGGTGATCATCCTATTAAGAGTAGTCTACTCTACTCCACTTGTTTAGTAACAAGATATAGGCATCATTAAAAGCGTTAAGCTTATCCTTAATCTACTTGTAGAAAAACACTTATGTGCACCTTAGAATGGATTGGAGTCAAGCTCCCAAGTGCTTACTTGTTGAGTCAATCATAACTAGTTTTTCCTTTTGAACTTAGTCCGTGGGATCTCCAGTCGCTAAGTGAGGTTTCCATTAAGCTGACTCGGTAAGGTTAGGCTTTTAGACCCATTCCCATTCCCCTCGATGCGCAGTTTATACGCTCTCCACTAAAACCTTTAGTAAGCGGATCCGCTAAATAATCCTTTGACGATACAAAGTCAATAGAGATAATTCCATTTGCGAGCAACTGCTTCACGCTATTATGTCTACGACGAATATGTCTAGACTTACCGTTGTATATAACATTTTATGCCCTAGATATAACTGCTTGATTATCGCAGTGTATACATATAGCGGGCACTGGCTTTTGCCATAATTGTATATCTTTCAAGAATTGTCGAAGCCATACTGCTTCTTCTCCGGCCTTATCTAAGGCTATGAATTCCGATTCCATAGTGGAACGGGCAATACATGTTTGCTTAGAAGATTTTCAAGATTGAAATCACCTAGAGGGGGGTGAATAGGTGATATGGCTAATCTAGAAACTAAATGCGGAAGCTAAAACTAATTGCAGCACACTTAATACAACCAACGAGTGTAACCGAATTCCTCGTGAAGGGCTCTGGACTAACTCCTCTTGATTCCCCTAGATAAGGGTTGAGGTGCTATATGAAGCTCTCGTGGTTAAGTACAAGTGAGGCACACACAAGCAAGCCAAGCATATAAAAATAAACAATATGAAATAATGCAAGGCACAAATGCAAGCAATAAGATATGAATGAATGAATGATGCTTTGCACAAATAAAAGAGAGAGAGGTTTAGAGGCAATGGATCAAACGCAAACACAATGATATGTTCCGAGGTTCGAGCCCCTAGCTCTACGTCCCCGCCTTCATCGAGAAGGATTTCTAATCCACTAAAGGAGTACCGAACTCCTCTCTCAACCTTACAATGCCACCGAGGCAATACAACCAATCCACCTCTACCGAAGAGGGATAAGGCCCGTAGCCAAACAAACAACTCAATCACCTCTACCGAAGAGGGATACAAACCAATACCACTCCGATCAACCTCTACCAAAGAGGGATACAACAAAATAAGGAGGGTTTACAACTTGGAGGCTTAATCAACCTCAAACACTTCTCTTTTTCCACAAGCAAAGATCCTAATAGATTAGGATAGAAGATATAGCTCAAGTGGATATCAAGGTGTTTTTGGAAAGCAAATAACAAAGAAAAACTACTTGGGAAATCTCTTATAGATGATAGAAATGAAAATCCAAAATAATATCCCAAAAACCTAGTTTTCTTTGATTTTCTAAAACCCTTGAAAAACAATAAAGATCAAAACTTTGAGGCTCTAAAACACTTTAAAAACTTGTTTTTAAAACCAGAGAATAGGAAAAATTTTCTTGTCAAAAGTCTTGTCAAAAACCCAAAAGAGATGGGCTTAAATAGGCCTCTCCAACAAACTAGCCGTTGGGCTGTTTTTATAGCCTGGACGGCTGGCGGTCGACCGCCAACGGTCGATTTTTCGACCGTTGGAGGAAGCCGGTGGACCGCCCGGTCGACCGCCCAAAAACAGAGAGCACTGCTCTCTGGTCCGGTCGACCGGCCCAATGGCTGGCCAGACGTGCACAGACCTGTGCACGTCGGTCGACCGACCGGTCGACCGTCTCTGGACCACGGTCGACCGGCCCGGTCGACCGCCAGGGCCTGGCAGCCACTATTCTGGGTCAGAAAAACATGTTAAAAAATATTCTAATAAATCCAATAAATCTTCTAAAAATCCATAAAAATAGTTTTATCATTTTACATGGATAAACAAACATGTGATAAATATTTCAAGACAAATATCAAACATTTTGAATCATTTTTGTGTCTTGCAAATATTATCAAAAACTAAAACCTGTATTTTATCAAACTTAGATTTTTCAATAGGAAATCTGATTTTTCCTAAAACACATACAAAAACATGATATTTGAACATTATGAAGCATGATGCATATGGATAGAAATCCAATATACATAAAACAAATATATATCATAGTTTTTGTCTTTAAATCCAAAATAATGTTTTGTTGAAAATACCAAAACATAAAACGTGTGTGTATAGTGCACTTGAGCATATCAACTATTCTTATCTTTACAAATGGATCTAAAACACAAACTAAAATAGGATACCTAAGTCTTCTTGACGATCGTCATCTTCAAGCCGACTCGATCCAAACCGATGATCCACGAGCTAGGCAATGTAAGAACTTGATGCTCGGGCTCTGGAATCACCATGTGAAAGCTTTCAAATACCTCTTGTTGAAGCAATCACCAACTAATATCTTGATTAATGATCTGAAACTAAAATCACAAGATTATTAGTAAACATAACTACATGAGTTAATCATCATCAAAACTAGAGTGAAAGGCCTCTGGGCCAACAATCTCCCCCTTTTTGATGATGACAAAACTCATGGAGTTATATATGCATGGATTAAAGTTAAACTTCAAAGAAGCTCCCCCTTAACTCATGCATAGGAATAAACAATAAATATATGTAATGTAAGCTCACAAACATGTATGCATAGACATGCATAAAACAAGGTATCAAATACAAAAACATGCTCTTGATACCAATTAAACAATTAAACGACAAACTAATAAATAAAAACAAAACATGCATATAGATCATGCATATAAAACAAATAATTCTCCCCCTTTTTGTCAATCACCAACAAAGGGTCCAAGTAAAAACAAAACATTCTTTTCCCTTTTTGTTCAAAACAAAGAATCAATAAAGGGATGTTCTCCCCCTTTTTGACTAAAACAAAAAAAACAATGTCAATAAGAGGTGACATCAAACATGATACCAATTAAAAATATATCAATGAAGTGCATCTTGATACCAATTGAAAGTGAAAATAAAAATAAAATCTGATACCAATTGATAAGTAAACAAATAACATACCAATGATAAATAAACAATCTTGATACCAATTGAAATTATTATTCTTTATAAACATATGATACCAAATTAAAATTAATATTTTCAATCATAAAGTATGGGAGTGGAAATCAAATACCAATTGAAAGATAAAATATAAGTTTTCTCTCCCTTTATGAAAAACTAAAATAAAATAATGCGTAAGCTTGTATATGAATACCAATTGAAAACTAATCAATTGAAACATGATTAAAACTTAAGCTTATCAAAATTTGTGCTTAAAAATATAGGGATATAATTAGCACAAATAAAACATATATATGTATGAAAAATTAGATACCAATCGAAATTGATACTATTTGAAATGTAAGCATACATACATACACAAAAATATATGAGTATACAAAAATGTCAATATTGATACCAATTGAAAGAATCCAATGATACCAATTGAAACAACAATAATATTAAGTGTATATCTCATATAACCTACCACCCATTCATGTTCAAGTTTAAAATGATTTTCACTATAAAGCATACATGAGCATGATCTCCCATCCAACCACCCTTAAAAGGTAGGGGTTTTCAAAAATAGATTTGAAAAATATAGTATGTTTGAAAAACACTACCATATGAAGAATATCGCAACTAGTTAAATGGATTGATAACTAGTACGAAATTCTTCAAGTAAGGAATAAAACATAAATGTTTTTCATAAAACATGAAATTCACAAGATAGTCAACACTCTAAGCCAATGAAGCATAAATATGACTCATGAAAACATAATCATGAGAAATATTTAAAAGAAGTGAGTGTACAAGTGTTATGTGAATCATGGCATCATGAAAATATGCAATTAAGCTCAATATTCCTCAAAACATGAAAATCATCAAAACTCGATTTCTTCAAGGCATATGTATGTCAAGTACAAACTAAAGTATACATACATATCCAAAACATAACTGTTAGCTTCCGCATTTAGCGCATTTAGTTTATAGATTAGCCATATCACCTATTCACCCCCCCTCTAGGTGATTTCAATAACGAGTCCACAAATGTATATGCATGAAGGTACGTGGCTCAAAGGATGTATATATATAAACAATAGTTTGGACAAGATGGACATATATATGAAGTTAAACACATAATCATAAAACATGTCAAAAATGGGAATACAAGTTAAAATGCATGAATCATCAAAACTAGACTATACTAGCACATCTAATGGGTACAAATAAGCATTCAAGCACAAACATATATAGATTTATTTGTGGCCCACTATATGTACAAGTACATACCTAGTCTTAATGAAAACTAACATTTAAACAAGTAATCAAAACATGAAGCATAAAACAAGATATAAATCAACATGATAAACACAAACATGATCATTATGTAAATCCACATGTTATTAGAGTTATGATAAACATGATAGCTAAACAAAGGTGAGAACACTAAAATAATGGTCCATATTAAACATGGGTTTCTCAAAGGCTATACATGCATGTCAAGGATCTAATAAGCATGGCATTAACATAATAATCTACAAACAACAAAACATGCTAATAATGAATAAAATGAAAAGCATGTAAACAATAAATGAGAGTTAGAGATCGTTACCAAAACCTAGAAGGCAACTCTCCAAGTCTCCAAAACATGGTGGTTCTCTCCACCAAACTTTCCTTGAAAGTGATGCATCCAAATAATCATCATGAGGTTTGGAACGCATCCACTCCAAGGTACCGATACTCTCACGTCATACGAGAGCCCACACCTACATCAAATACAATAGGGGTGGTCTTTGGTACCCACACTCTTTTGGGTCCATAGGGGTTAGTCCCTTTCCTAACCCAAACAAAATTATTTGCTAAATTTTCATCATGTATTCTATCATAGCAAAATCTAGCAAGGTGGCCCTTACGTCCACAATGTGTACAAGTATACACATGAGCATACAAAGTGTGATGGTGGTGACCGTGGGTAGCATGTGCATGCCGTGGAGGGTGTGCATGAAAAGATGGAACTTGTTTCTTTCGAACCAAGGATTCCAAGCGTGAATGGCTCACCACACATTGGCTCAAAGTGGAGCCCAAACAATTCATATTCTTCTTCAACAAATTTATATCATTTTTAATTATAGAAGAAGTGGAGCATGCAAGGGGTGATCTAGGTGAAACTACCCTAGCATGGTAAACATGTGCATCAATCTTATTTTGCAAAACTTCATTTTTCTTTAAACAATTTTCTAAATCTTTTGAAATAGAAACAATTTTCATTTTCAAAGAATTATTTTCTTTTACAACAAAATTAACTTTTGAAGACAAGTTTTCATTTTTCTTTAAAATATTTTCACAATCATTTTTATTTTTCAAAATTTTATTTTCATTTAAAACAAGATCAAGTTGAGATTTCAATGAATTCCTATCATTAGAAATCTCCTCTTTTTCTTGCAAAACTAAATCAAGTTTAGAAGACAATTTTTCATTTTCTTTATTTAAAGCAAAGGTCTTCTTTTTCAAAACTTTATATTTTTCAAGGAGGTTCTCACAAACAATAGATAACTCTTCATTCAAGGCATTGGCATCCATATCATCATGATCATCAAATGAAGAGCTAGCACTATCTAGTTGAGTATCCGAGTATACCTCAAGGGAGTCATTCCCTTGGACCATAGAGCATTGTTGTGGCTCGGATTTATCTCCACTAGATTCCTCCTCTTGTTGGATTGGTATTTGAAGTTTGGAGGTGGAGGTGGTTGTCAACTTGTTCCACACTATAAATGTAACACCCCATCCTCGGTATACGTGCACAGTTACGTATCCTGATTTTTGGTGCATTTTATTATTATTATTTTATTTTATTTTATTTTCTGCTATTTAAATACTTACTCATATAGCAGTACTGCATGATTTGATCTGTTTGGTATTCAGATTTGACTAATTTTAGTTTCAAATATTATTTTTTAATATTCTAGATTTTTCATGATTTTCTGGAATTTTTCGGAATTAAATTGTAAATCTTCAAAACCGGTGTCGGCTAGTATCACTGGTTGATTCCAAGAATTTTAATTCACAATTGGAATCAAATTTTGGATTCCGCTTTCACATTCCTTCTTAAAATTATATTTTCTTCCTTCAGGCATTTTCTGGGAATTTTCAGATTTTATCGAAAATCCAGCCTACCCGGTGTAGACACCGTTCACCATGGATTCCAGGATTTTTATTTTGAAAATGGAGTTGAATTTCTGAAAACCGATTTCACCAAAAATTTTTATATAATATTTATTATTTTTGAGAATTTTTGGGAGACTTTTTGAGATACTTCATTTTTTGGGCTTTTCCTGAGTTTTCGGTGTTTTCCCAGATACCGAAATTATGTCCGTATATTTTATTATTTTCTCTCTCCTTGCCTAACGCGAGATCCTCCAACTCTGAACTCAGCAATTAATGCGGAGACCTTCCCCTTGCTGCAATTAATGCTTATGGGCTAAATCAACTCAAGTCCAATCACCATGTCTTTTTGTCTTTTCTGATTAAACGCAGCTTTGCTTCCTCCCTTGAAACGCGAGCCCCGTCCCTGCGTCTGGGCAAGTGCCAGACGCAGGTTTGCATTCTTATATGAGACGCAGGTTTTCATTCTTAAATGAAACGCAAGTTCCATTTTGGAGGGAGGGTATAATTGTAATATCTCCAAACTTCCCATTATATAACTCCTCCTTTCTTTCTCTCTCTTTGATTATTTTTCTTTCTTCTTCCTTGCTCCAACAGCCAACGAGCACAACAGCAAAAAACAGCCCTTTGGCTGGCCATTCTCACCATTCCACCCTCCATCTCCTCCTCCATTTCCAACAACAAAAGCACCTCCACACCATCTTCTTCAACCTCTTTTCATCAAGAAACCTCAAGGAACCCATCTTCTTCACCAAGCTTCACCACCATCTCCACCACCACTTGCACCACCGTAGCCA
The DNA here is from genome assembly GCA_038442645.1 of Agave tequilana. Lineage (NCBI taxonomy): Eukaryota > Viridiplantae > Streptophyta > Magnoliopsida > Asparagales > Asparagaceae > Agave > Agave tequilana. The sequence continues at coordinate 225,233 of JAVJIF010033794.1, forward strand.
CCACCAAGCATACCACCTTCACCTCCTCGTCGACCTCTTTCTAACGGACTATAGATTCGTCCCCCGCAACAACGTTTGCAAGATCCCGTTTTGAAATGGTGAACTAGACTTGCACCTCCATCTTCTCCAAACTACCACAACCTCTTTCCTTCTCTTGTGAAGACCGGCCCCTCCTTTTGGATTGGGGCCGAGCTTTATCACCGTAGATTTTCCGGTAATCGTTCGCGATTATTCCGGTAATCGTTTTGGTAACAAACTTGGCAAAGAACTCATCTTCCTCACTTGGCATTTCTTACAGGACGTCGGACGCATTTTAGGCGAGTAATTCTACTCGCCAAGACTTGGACATTATTTTCATACTTGTAATTTTATCAACGAACACAACCCTTAAAGGATAATTCTGCTCTCTGTTTGACTCTGTTAGTCGACTTGACCCAGTCTTTAGTCGACTAGAACCCTTTATTAGTCGACTATCCTTTTGTTATAGTCGACTAACTCCCTTGAAGCGCAGCTTTTCTTCTGAAGATGCGACCCTATTAGTCGACTAACTTATTGCCCTAGTCGACTAACTTTCTTTCTGAAGACGCGGACTTGTGAGACGCGGACTTGTGAGACGCGGATTTGTGACAAGACGCGGACTTGTGAGACGCGGATTTGTGACAAGACGCGGACTTGTGAGACGCGGATTTGTGACAAGACGCGGACTTGTGAGACGCGGCATATTGAAACGCAGTCTTGTGAAACGCAGCCTATTAGTCGACTAACCCCTTCTTCTAGTCGACTAACTTTTCTCCTGAAAACGCAACTCTTTGAGACGCAGCCCTATCAGTCGACTTGTCCCCTATCTATAGTCGACTAATTCCTTCATAAGTCGACTACTATCTCTCCCTAGTCGACTAATCTTGACTATTTGCTATGGTTAAGTACTTCTTTGATTATGAACATTATCTTTGGGTCATGTATTTTATATTGCTATTTGCAAGACTTGTTACTTGATGAATATCACCTCTTGTCATGCTATCTCCTAACACTAAGCATGACACACATGACTCTCATAATTATCACGACAACGGGAATGATAACCGGACTTTATGATTTACCAACTTGATTTACATGATAGTACAAATTGTACTCCTGTTTTTACAATATTCCTGACTTGCTCCTGTTCTTTCCCGAAGCCTGATAATTATCTAAAGAATTCATAAAATAAGACAACTTGCATCGGGCCGGGGGAAATACGCGGCTATCAATATATGTTCGTGTTTACAGTGGTATTAGGTATGTTGTGCAACTAAATTTCCGGTCTGACCTGTGGGCCTCCAGGCGACCGAGGGGAGTGCTGGCTCCCTCCTTCCTGGTACCATCATGATAAGGGCATACATAAGACCCTCCTGTTAGCCTTGCGGCTGGTTCCGTTACCAAGCAACGGAACAATCCTGGGCCGTGGTCCCGGGTATGTACGGGACCCACTGTAAACATAGTTCGTTGATACCCCGCTGGTTTCCAATAACAACCTTGCTTTACTCGGATATGGATCTATGTGTGCTGGGACGCTAGTTCACATAGCTAGATATCAGGGTAAGACGAGTAATAATAATAATAATAATAAAAGACGTTAATTGTGGGTGTTGTATGCGCTTGGATTACGGGGACATGAGATAAAGGTATATAGATGAGGGTTTCCTTGTTTGGATTATTCCCTCGAAGTACTAGTCTCATGAGGTCGTAACTTGAGCTTATACAATGCCTTTCGTTTATAACATTTTGTGCTTCCTTTACTCGCTGGCTGATTATTCATGATATTGTACCAACTCTCATACTCTTAATTCTTATGCCACTCGGCTGTAACCTGATCACTTGTTTGGGAGGTCCTGACTCCCTTGAATTTGTATGTTCAGGTTCCGGACCTTGGATTGAGGTGGAGCCTTCTGTGGAAGATCAAGCTTTCCTTTCCGAGCAGGCTGACTAGTCTCGGTTTCTGTTGCACTAGACCTTCCTTTTGAGCTCGCGGGATCCTCCTTCAGCTCGTGAGCATATTGTAATTATATTGTAAATCGTACTTTTGTGCTTGGCTGTGATATATGATGCATGTGATATGTATAGTATGTCACATCCTGTGATAACCTTGTACTTTGTATTTCTTATGTTGGCATATAAATGGACGCTACGTTTGTCGTACTCTGATTCTTGCTTGTACTGATGCTTAACGTATATACGTGAGGGTATCTCTGACCTGCGTATGTACGTCGCAGTGACGTCCCCGTACCCTCCGGACCGGGGCGTTACAGGTTGGTATCAGAGCCTAGGCTCTCACACCTATAGTACAATCAAGCAGCAAATGGAATTTGCCATTGCCAACTACAATGTACAAAGTTATCTAGTCCTTCTTGATTCCTTTCCTTGTGTCCTAAAATCCTTCCATCTTTCCAGTTTCCAGTCTCCTTTTTTACCAACATAAGTATGGATAGAAGGACGGGTCGTAGCAACTCCGGCAAGCATCAAATGGACCCGCGGGAGAGAATGTTGAGATTCTAAGGGTTATCCAGACTATGATGGAGAATCAGCAACAGCAGACGGAACTCCTTCGGCAAGAGTTAGCAACTCCTAAGGAACAAATACCGGGGAACGTATCAGACTTTAGGCGGTTGCAACCGGCGATATTCACGGGAGGAGAAACCACTAGATGCTGAACAATGGCTGATTGACACCACAGATCTGTTGAACGCAGCCCGTGTCCCAAAAGAAAATCAAGTGGAGGTCGCCAAGATTCAACTAAAGGATGTAGCCAGGACCTGGTGGCTAGCTGAAGAAGCGAGATTGGAGAAACCTGTCTCGTGGGACCAGTTCTCCCAAAGCTTCTATAGTAGATTTTTCCCTGCCACCGCTCAGAAAGAAATGGAAGAACAGTTCATCCGACTTCAGCAGTGGAACCGGTCTGTGGATGAGTATGCCGCTGAGTTCTTGAGGCTGAGCCGCTTCGCTCCATATATGGTGGCTGATGAAGAAAAGCGGGCGAGTAGGTTCCAACAGGGTTTGCGAATGGACATTCAAATCCTCTTGATGCCCCAACAGCTGAAAACGTATTCCCAAGTCCTCACCATAGCTCGGGAGGTGGAGCGAGGTCTGGAGAAAGGAAAATCTAATATGATGAGGAACCAGGCCATGAAGAGGCCATTTCCACAAGCAGGGAGAGGAGGTCCATTCAGAACAGCGAGAGTCCCAGCCATGAGACGGCCATTCCGACCAGCTCCCTTTCCAGTAACCCAACCATTCTTCTTTTGTAGTTATTGCCAGAAACCAGGTCACTCCCGACAGAATTGCCGTAGGGCAAATGGGTTATGCCTGGCATGTGGTTCCCGTGATCATTCGGTAGAAGTCTGCCCCCACAAGAGAATGGGGATGGCCAACAAGCACTACCAGCACTTCTAGGACCAGATGGACAGAGGAACCAGGGACCAATGGTTAGGAGAGCCCTTCCCCCTCCCCCACAGCAAGTTATCCGCCCAGTTCAGAGGGGAGTTAGAGCTGCAGCAGGCCGTGGAAGAGGACGAGCTTACAACCTGACAGCGGAAGAGGCCGAAACTTCTGGAGAGTGGTAACAGGTAAGATCAGGGTACACTCGAAGCCCGTTCTTGCCCTCTTTGATTCGGGTGCATCTCATTGTTACATATCTGATCGTTTTGTTGCCTTGCATTATATACCTGTTCGAACTTTAGACCACCAATGGGAGATTAGTACAGGGAATGGAGTAGTCGTATCTACTAAGGTTTGTATTGATTGCCCTGTAGAACTCTGTAACAGGACCTTGGCCATAGATATGCTCGTACTAGATACTAGAGGGTACGACATAATCTTAGGCATGACTTGGCTCAGCAAATACCATGCGGTCATTGATTGCCGAAGCAAGAAAGTTATTTTCAGAATACCGCTTCAGCCTGAGTTCCAATTTGAAGGAGAACGCAAACCTGCCAAAGGAAAAGCACAGATGACTGCTGGTGAGATCCAAAGAAGAGAGTGCCAGTTTGGAATGAGTTTCCAGAAGTATTTAAGGAGATCTCAGGACTTCCACCTGATAGGGTAATTGAGTTCTCTATTGATACCCTTCCAGGTACAGTTCCGATATCCAAAGCTCCATATAGGATGGCACCCACTGAGTTAGAGATTCTAAAGAAACAGCTGCAAGAATACTTGGATAGGATTAATTAGACCAAGTGCTTCACCATGGGGAGCTCCAGTACTCTTGGCAAACAAAAAGGACGGTGGTAAACGGTTATGTATAGACTATAGAGAATTGAACAAAGTTACTATCAAGAATAAGTACCCTTTACCAAGAATTGATGATCTGTTTGATCAGCTTCATGGAGCTCGAGTATTTTCTAAATTGGATTTACAATCAGGTTATCACCAGCTAAAGGTAAAAAAAGAAGACGTTCCAAAGACAGCATTCAGGACCCGTTATGGCCATTATGAGTTCCTAGTTATGCCCTTCGGAGTCACCAACGCCCCTGCAGTTTTCATAGATTTGATGAACAGAGTGTTCTCATCATATTTAGATCAGCTTGTGGTTGTTTTTATAGATGACATCTTGATCTATTCGAAGAACGATAGAGAGCATGCAGACCACTTAAGAATAGTGTTACAAACTCTCCAACAGGAACAACTTCATGCTAAGCAAAGCAAATGTGATTTCTGGTTAAATAGTGTGGCCTTCCTTGGACACATAATTTCAGAAGAAGGAATTTCAGTAGACCCTAGTAAAATTCAGGCAGTAAAGGACTGGCCAATTCCAAGGACAGTAACAGAAATTAAGAGTTTTATTGGATTAGCCGGATATTATAGGCGCTTTGTCAGATTTTTCTAAGATTGCGCCCCGTTAACAAAGCTCACCCGGAAGGAGAAAAATATATATGGACCGAGGAATGTGCTGCAGCGTTTGAGCAATTAAAGGAGAGACTCATTACAGCTCCAGCTTTGAAGACT